>PVJS01019915.1:0-33171 GCA_004027185.1 Glis glis | reverse complement strand
ACATATATACATATACATATACACATATATACATATATACATATACATATACACATATATACATATATACATATACATACACACACACACACACACACACACACACACATATATATATATATATATATATATATATATATATATCTTTGTTGTACTGGGGACTGAACCCAGGGACATTGTACCACTGACCTATACCCCCAGCTCTTTCTTGAAAGGGTGTCACTTAGTCACTGTGCACTGGCCTTGAATTGGTGATCCTTCTGTCTCAGTCTCCCAGGTACTGGGATTACAGTTGTGTGCCATTGTGTCCAGATTTCCATATATTCTTGGTCTAATATTAAATTTATTATTTCATTTATGTCTTGGTGCATTATAAACATCCTTTAAAAATATTTTCCAGGCTGTTCCAGAAAATTGTTTAATCAAAGATCAGTTGAAATTCAGATTCTTGGCTTTATCTCATGGGGTTTCGGTATGTTTGGGGGTTTTGGTTTGTATACTTATAGTGCAGTATGTTTTTTTTTTTTTTTGCGGTACTGGGGATTGAACCCAGGGGCGTTCTACCTCCGTGCTACACCCCTGGCCCTATTTTTTATACTTTATTTTGAAACTGGGTCTCATGAAGTTGCAGAGCGCTTCACTAGGTAGAGAGAGAGAGAGAGAGAGAGACAGGGAGAGAGAAAGAGAGAGAGCTGAGGCTGGCCACGAACCCAGATCCTCCGGTCTCCGCCTCCCAAAGTACTGGGATTACAAGCGTGCACCACCATGCCCGGCTGTGCAGTATGTTTTCTTTCTTTCTCTTCACCTCATCCTCTCCCCATAGTTTCTTCTCTTTATCAGTGATTTTTACAGTTGCTTAAGAGTTCTTATCATCCAGGTCTCTACTCCTGAACCATATCTACTATACCAACTAGAGTTCTCAAGAGAAAAAGAACCAGTAAGATATATACATCAATGAATTGTACAGATTTAATATGGAAATTGACACGATTGTGGAGTCCAAGAAGCTTCCCAACCTTCCACCTGTGTGCTGAAGAGGCAGGCACGCTGGTGGTGTGACTCAACGTGAACCAAGGGCCTCGAGCCAGGGGCGCGGTGTGCAGGGGCAGGAGAGACAGACGTCCCGGCTTGGCAGGCGAGAGTCAAGCCACCCTTTCTTCACCTTTTTGTTTTCTTTGTGCCCTCAAGGCATGGATGATGCTCACCCGCATAGGAGAGAGCCTTCTTCTTTACTTTTTTCTTTCAAATTCTAATCTCTTCCAGAAACTTCCTCCAAGGCACACCCAGCTATGTGGGCATCTTTTAACCCAGTCAAGCTGACACGTAAAACTCATCATCATGCTTCCCATAGTGATATTGGGGCGTCATATTCACAGTCGCTAGATTTGATTTAGGTTCTTTGTCACAAAGCCTTCTCCGCGTCCTCTGGTCTCCGTGGGCTCTAAAGCAGATTCCCCAGGCATGATTTTGTCACAGCTTGAGGTTCTAGATTTCTTTCATGAAGCCCCATTCCAGCCTCTGCTTTTATCAAGGAAAAGGGCTCCAGCTCCCCTTTTGTAAGAAGCACCCCCCCCCAGCAGGAGTCAAGCCGCAGCCCCTCTGCCCGTGGGCCTGTGCGCTCAGCTACCACTCACTGCTTTTAGCTTCTGTCACGGGGCAATTATTTGGAGCCCAGGAGTTTTGCTTTCCTTTGCTTGTTGTCTCGGTCAACATTCTTGCTGATAGAATCCAAAGCAACCAACCACACAACTTAGAGGAAGGAAGATTTATTCACTCAGTTTTCTGGAGATTCTGGGTTCAGTCCATGTGAGGCCGGGTCTGGAGCTCAGGGCTTGGTGGCCGGAAGCAGAGAGAGGGAGAGAGCGAGGCTCTGCTCTCACATCATGGAGGCCGGAAGCAAGAGAGAGAAAGCAAGCAAGCAAGGGGATTCAAAGACACAAGTACAATCCCTAAGGCCACATGCCCAGGGACCTACCTCCTCCAGCCACACCCCACCGGCCTAGGTCACCACCCAGAATGGATCTCTCTACTGATGAGATTACTACCCTATGACTTACCTAGACCAACTCTGAGCTCTTCGGGGGCATTCTATACCTGACCCTAACGCCTACCATTGCATTGTTTTTGCAGCAAGGAGAAGGTATGAGAGGGGGTGTGAAGCCCCTGCGTTGATCAGGATTCGACCCTCTTCTCTTTTTTTGTACTTTTATTGGTGCATTATAATTATACGTCATAGTGAGATTCAAAGTGGTACCAACAGACATGCGCACAGTGCTTGGTGCATTTCACTAGCCCGCCTTCCTCTAAGACGACTCGCTGTCCTTCTTCCTCCACAAATGGTGCACTCTTACATTTCAGGTCAGTGTGTGTGTGTGTGTGTGTGTGTCTGTGTGTGTGTGTGTGTGTATGCTGGGGATTGAATCCAAGGGCATTCCACCTTCGAGATACACCTCTAGCCCTTCTTATTTTTTATTTTGAAACAGAATCTCGTTAAGTTGCTGAGGCTGGCCTTGAACCTGTGGTTCTCCTGTCTTAGCCTCCCAAGTGCTGGGATTACAGGTGTGTGCCACTGCTCCCAGCTCATTTTGGGTAGTTCTGAGTACAGTTTTGATGCTGGGTGTTGGGGACAACACAGGGTCTCTACTGGCGCTCTCGCTCCCAATGGGATGTCCTGAGTCATATCTCAGGGGCCTTTGCCTGGGAAAGGAACAGGAGAGTGTAAGGAGATGTTGGCTGAAGACCATGAGCCTTTACTGCAAGATGCTGGAGGAGATGGACAGGATGGTGATGGGGGCTCATTCTCCACCCTTTTTCCCTCCACCAAACTCCTCAGAGGAAAACAGAATTTCACCTACCTGAAACATCTATCTGGAAATGTCCAAAAGAATAAGAAACTAGTTACCTAGATTGAATCACTTTAAGCTGGGAGTGGTGGCACACACTTGTAATCACAGTACTTGGGAGGCTGAGACAGGTGGATCACAAGCTTGAGGCCTACCTCAGCAACTTAGAGAGCCCTGTTTCAGAAAAAAAAATGCAAAGGAGTCGGGTGTGATGGCATGCGCCTATATCCCAGCACTTGGGAGGCTGAGACAGGAGGATCGCAGGTTCAAGGCCAGCCTCAGCAATGTAGTGAGACCCTGATTTGAAATGAAAAAAAGAGCTGGGGGTATAGCTCAGAGGTGGAATGCTCCTGGGTTCAATCCCCAGTACCCTCCCCACCAGATTGTATCATTTTAAAAATTTTCTTATGACACTGTGAACAATCTAAAAAAATTTCCAATTAGATAGAAAATTAAAATGAAGGAAAATGGCCAATGCTTTTGTTGTAATTGACCATAACTTGGAGTCAAATTTAAAATTTCAACTGCAGTTATTTTATATAAGATTTTGGGGAGTTTGGTGGAGGGAGGAAGGGTAGAGAACGGAGCCCCCGACCCTCCATCCCATCTCCTCCAACATCTTACAGTACAGGCTTGTGGTCTTCAGCCAACTTTCGTAATAAAGTTTCCTGAAGAAATAGTTGAAAATAATTAGCATATTTAAATGATCTAACCTGGATATTAATCAGTTCCTGATATTTCTTAATTAAAAGGTTCCTAGTGAGTTTGCATTGTAACTAAATCTGCACATGGCCTAAAACTCTCGAATTGGAACAAACAAGAAGGTGAATTTTTTTTCCAGGACGAAGTTGAACATCACAGCTCATTGGATATGAATCTTCTCTCTACAGTCTGTGAACCAACACGGCTATAGAGAAAATCCGGTTTTGTGTGGCTGCATATGGGACAATGAGGAGTTAAAATCTCTGGTTCTCTCAGTTCTGCGAGCATGTGGTGGCCAGCCCATGTTCATTTCCCAGAAGATTTCAAAGAATTATCTTTTGAAAAGAAGAAGTTTGGGCTAATAAAAACCAGGATAACCTCCGGCAGTCACATGGAAAAGAACAGAAACAAATTACTCCCGGCTTGTTCGACACCGTGGCCGGGGGCTTTCTCTGGCCGGACCAGACTGCTTTGTTTTCTTTATTCCAGAGAGAGAAGTCATTTAGGTAATGTCCTGGGAAAGTAAGGCGGCAGGGCTGTGCCGGGCTCGTCTGTGTTCTCCTTCTTAGCTCGGTTCTTGGAGAGAGGGGTCGTGAGCCTGGCAAGGACTTTGGTGTCGTCGGGCCCTGGGTTTGGATTCCCGGTTTGCCACTTATGTCCAGGGAGGCCTTAGGAAATCTGCATTTCCACTCCGAGCTTCATTTTATGAAACTATTAAAGAAGATAGTTAATGCTGACCCCCTGGCCACGACAGCAAAGGTTTGGATTACAGGAAGGTCTACATGCGCCGGTTGCATGGAAGTATGGAAAGATGCTCAGTAATCAGTGGACTGTCCCATCAGCTCGGCTCCCCCTGTACCCTCTGACAGCTACTGAAGCTCAACACTTTCTTGCAGTGCTGGGGGCTGAACTCGGGGCCTTGCACATGCCAGGCACACGCTCTACCACTGAGCTATATTCCCAGCCCCTAAACCTCACCACTGGGTTAAACAGCTTCTTGTAGGTTGTGGCCAGTTGATTGATACAGGTTTTGTGTAAAAAAAAATTAAGCAGCTTTAAAACAAAATAACAGTTATCTATCACCTGTGTAACACATTACCTCCAAAACCAGCAGCCTAAACAACCATCTTGTCAGGCTGCCGGGTCCTGCAGATGAGCACAGCTCCGGAACCTCAGCTGAGAGACGCAAGGCGAGGATGGCTTGCCTTCCCAACTGTGGGCTAGGACCTGACGTTAGGAACACCAACACACATCGTTCCCGCGTGGCTTGGACTTCCTCACAGTATGGCGGCCTTCAGCCTCGTGCATGGCAACCAAGGATCTGAGGCAAGGTGTCCAATAGAACCAGGCAAAAGCAACGTCAGTTTGGGTCGTAACCTTGGGGGAAGGCACACAGCAACACTTGTGCTGGATCCCGAGCCCTTCCTGGCTCAGAGGGAGGGAAGATGTCGGAACAGCATGGCGGTTTTGGAAAATACAATCCACCACAAGGGCGAGTCGAGAGTTCTCCAAATATTTGGCTGGGTCTGGCCGGAGTGTGAAGACTGAATCTGAGAATAGTCACAAGGTGGCTGCCAGCCTGGTGCCTGGGGGAGACAGTGAAGGCCTGACAGAGGTGGAGACAGAGCGGAGAGGAGATGGGGTCTCTCACAAGCAAAGAGCAAGAATAAGCGAAGGAGAGAGTCACAGGCTCCGAGGCTTTGAACCCGAGAAACCAGGCGGGCGGGCTGCCAGGATCTGAAATAGGGAAGTCTCAGACAGCAGGAATTTCCTCTTCCCCCTTTCTTCACCACACAACGACTCCTTTCTGGAAGCTCCGGGATGCACGGTCTCCATCTCTGCTATACACAGATCCTTTGCTCTTCTCAGTTCTGACTCTCTGAGATGACACTGAGGGCCGGGAGTGGAAATGGGACCATTTATGAACCTGAT
Source organism: Glis glis (assembly GCA_004027185.1). Taxonomy (NCBI): domain Eukaryota; kingdom Metazoa; phylum Chordata; class Mammalia; order Rodentia; family Gliridae; genus Glis; species Glis glis. Next base: position 27,694 of record PVJS01019915.1, on the reverse strand, counting down.
TTGCAGTCAAAATCCTGTGCTAACTTCAAGCTTTGCCCACATGGCTAAAAATTAGAAGAAAAAGCAGCTCAGGTGGAACTTCTGCGAAATGTCTTAATACCACCAGGAAAAGGTATAATCCCAACCTTGCCTCAAAGGACCTCCGGTCTTTGCTTCTGGTCTTAACCACTTGGGGTCAGCCCTCGGACTCCATGCTTGATCCCAGCAGACCCTCTCGCTGCGTGGTTTCTGTCCAGGGCACACAGGGCTTAGTGCAGGCTTTACTTGCCCTCTAGAGAATTTTGGATCCACAAGAGAGGCTATAATGAAGTTCTAAGATCATTTAACAACGGTCCAAATGAACGCTGTCCTGCTCCTAGGGGTGTCTAGACAGGGGCTAAGCCATTGCTCAAACGCCTTTCAGAAACTAGATGTCAGGGGTTTTGTGAGCCATCATCTCTACGTACTTTGCTTTTTTAAACGCCAATTCCTACTCTCTCTACAAGTTAGGGCTCTTTTATGTGTAAGTGACAGGAATTAACTTGACGTAAGTGAAAAGGAAAATGTATTGGCTCACAGGACAGGTTGCAGTGGCCGGCATCAGGTATGACTGGATCCAGGAGTTCAAATAGTATTTTTGTGTCTCTGCTCCCGCCCCTGACCCCCACTTCTCTCTGAAGGTTCAGCTCATTCTCTATCACTGCATGTGCCAGGGAAAAGGCCACCAGCAACCCCAAGACCAGGCATCCCAGTTAAGTAACTCAGCGAAAGGGATCCTGCTCCCACCTCCGCCCGCCCGTGCGTCACTTCTGGGCAGGTCGTCCCAGGCCGAACTATGTGCCTGCTTCTCTGGAGAGGACAGCAAAATTTGTCACCAGTGGGGAAAAAAGAAGGAGGGGAGGCACGTGTTCTGGACAAGAATAGTGGTGGTCAGTGGCTATCTCATCGGTTTCGGTCTCCATCCTCCATGCCGATCAACCTGTAATGATTTCCCAAACCTATCCTGGTAGTTGGTTAGAAATGCTGATTCACGTGCCACCCCAGCCCTGCTGAGCAGAATCCACAGTTTAACGGGGTCCCCAGGTGACACGTATGCACGTTAAGGTTGGGGGAAAGCCGAGCTAGCTTTGAAAGAATGGGCAATAGCTCTGAAGCAGCTTTCCGAAGAAGGGAGAGGAGTTTCCACACATGGAGGCGTGATTGCAACAAGTTAACTTCACAGGAAGGCGAGGCCTGGGTGCTGCATGCCCATCCTGGACAGGGATCGGAGACTGGAACTGGGGCACAAAGCCACAGCTAGGCTACACCATGGTGATAAAGCTGGTTCTGCTCAACTCTTATAAAGGAGGCTCCTTGAGTCCCCGGATGCAGCAGACAGGGCGCCAGAGCCGGGGTGGCCAAGCCGATGGGCTTCCACAGCACGGAGAAGGCTTGAGGTCCCAAAGACTCTGCCCCAGAGTTAGCACGATGCAGGCAAAAGCTGATGTGACTTCATCACTCTTTCTCTCTTTTTAAAAAATGAACCTTCACTACAGGCTGTTGTTAGAGTGATTCTGAAATGTGGGTCCTAGCCAGGCATCTCAGTACTTGGGAGCTAAGACCCTGTTTCAAAATAAATAGTTAAAAGGGCTGGAGTTGTAGCTCAGGTAAAATACCCCTCCCCCCAAAAAGGTCCTATCTAGTTGCAAATGGAGCCACTTGGTGCACAGGGGTTGATGTAAAACACAGTCAGACCCAGGCGGATTTGCCCTTTTCCAACTGAAATCGCGTCCTGCCGCTTGGCTCAGGCCCTGGGGCCTTTGCAGACTCAAGCCTGGCGCATGTCATGGGGATTTTCTGAAGGGATGGGAGCAGATTTCACTGGCCTGTAGCTGCCCTGGCCTCCCAGGTGTCACACCTGGTGCTCCTCCACGCGGCGTCTGATCAGGACTGTCCTGCAGTCCTGTGAGATGGAGAGGTCCTTTGCTTCCAATGGACTCCCAAATCCTTTTCTCTGACCCACAGGATTCTGAGACCATGGGGTCTGAACCTCTGTGCCTTGTGTGGAGTGCATGCAGACCGCCTGCCTTCCATTTTCTCAACTATAAAGTAGGGTCAGTGGCAGGATCATCATGAGGACTCTATAGGAAAATGAGCCTGGAGCCTGGAGGGGTAAACCGTGTCTTCTCCCTACTCATATTTGATAGGGAGAACTTGGCACCGTGTTTAACTGCCTATAAAAGCACTTTTTTCCATGCTCAGAATGTGGTAAGCGCTTAATTGATAGTTATTATTATTATTATCCCCTGACCTTTTTCAATTTTTTTTTGTACTGGGGATTGAACTCAGAGGCATTCTACCTCTGAGCTACACCCCCAGCTCTTTTTTTATTTTGAAACAGGGTCTCACTAAGTTGCGGAGAGCCTCCTCTCTAAGTTGCTGAGGGTCTCTCTGAGTTGCTGAGGCTGGCTTTGAACCTGGATCCTCCTGTCTTAGCCTCCCAAGTACTGGGATGACAGGTGTGTGCCACCTCGCCCGGCACCTTTGTTCAATTCTGAGTGAAGCTTTCCCTCAGGTTGCTGCATGGTAAGCAGAGACATCCCATTCACACACGATGAATACGAATGAACATGAATTAGTCTTGAGAAAGTTATGGCGTTCCTTCCTCGAGATAATTGGAGACACCCTGAGGGTTTGGGGGAATGTGCAGTCTGGAAGGGGTTTAGAGTCCACAGTATGCCTTCCGGGTGCTGCACACATTCTCGGGGACCGTCACCCCTCACTTGCTCTTCTCAGGTGGCTTCCATGACTCTGCTTGTCAGTGATGTCTCCCCAGTATCACCAAGCAGGCCTCAGGGACCCGAGTTAGTGATTCTTTAAGAAAGGTCACTTTATTGCCTTTTGTCATTTTTAGAAGTAAGCCTGTGTTCACACATCCACGTATTTGGGTTCCTGGCACAGACTCACTTCCCCTTCTTCGCTGGGTACAGTTGAGGACCTTGTCTGCAGGAGGCAGGCTGCCCGTGCCGCAGGGGAGCCCGAGATTCGAGCTTTGCACAATCATGTCTCCTCTGTGCCTCTTGACCTGTGTCCCTTGGCCACACTCGAGGACGACTTGCACTCAGGCCCCTCCCTTCCGCTTTGCACAGTCTCACCCTGTAAGTCTCCCCTGAACACCTGGGAGCCAGCGATCTACAAGCAGTATGTCAGTCCTAAAGCGTTTCCAAACCCAGACCCAGTGTTCAAGTCCTGTGGACAAGTTCCCAGGGAGTTGGCTGAGCCTGGGACTTAGGCACTTTCCTTCATCTTTCTGAGCCGCAGCCGGTTTGCGTCCCCTGGAGTCTCTGAAGGGCTGGGAGGTCCAGGCTTGGGCTTGGTTGTTGGTGTTTCCCTTGGCAGTTTTTCCTGAGCTGCTTTGGGCTTTTCTCCTCCTCCTCCCCCTCCTCCTCCTCCTCCTCCCTCCTCCTCCTCCTCCTCCTCCTCCTCCTCTTCCTCCACTGAACCTAGGAACATTCTACTTCTGAGCTACACTCACAGCCCTTTTGCTTTTTTATTTTGAAACAGAATCTAGCTAAGTTGCTGAGGGTCTCACTAAATTGCCAAGGCTGGCCTTGAAGTTGACACAGACCTTGGGAGAACAACCGTGTGGCCAAAAGGGGCAGCTCTTTGGGCAGCTGGAAGTGTCTGTGGGGTCCTCTGGCTGGCCGTGCTGTGCTCTGGTCCCTGGGAGTAGCCATGGCCCCCCGCAGAGTCCACCCTCCCGAGATGTCGCCTTCCTAAGTCCTGCTGATGGCCAAGTTGCTGTGGTCATCTTAACCTCAGCTCAGGGGAGGGCCTTGAGCACGTCTCTCCAGACTCTTTACGATGCAGGCAATGAGCGGCCTCCGGTGTTTGAGGCAAGGCCTACCCACACAGTGCTCACTGTCTAGGTCAGGACAGACCCGCCCAGCACGAGCAACTATGCCTTCCGTCCCCGGAGGGGGCCACCTGCTACCCGCAGAGAGCAGCCCTGGCTTTGTGCCTCTCTAGAGCAGCCTTGGGGTCTCCATGCCCTGGTGCCTCAGTCTCAGAGAACACTGCTCATGGGCTTTTGCAGAACGGTCAGATGGGCTCCGGCAACTTTTGTTTGGTCTTTTTAGGGAGTCTTGCAGTTGGCTTCCAATATCCTCCCGTCCCCCGTCTCTGCCCCCACTCTACCATGAGCAATCCCTTGGAAAACAAATGAAAAAAATCAACTAAGAACTGAAAATAATTTTTACAGACTATAAAATCTAAGACCACTTTTAGAAAAGAAATAATCTAATATGCTCACCATGAACAACCCTTTTTTTTTGGCAGTGGGGATTGAACCCAGGGGGTACTCAACTTCCAAGGTATACCCCCAGCCCTTTTTTTAATTTTTAATTTTGAAACAGGGTCTCTAGCCAGGTGTGGTAGCACATGCTGATAATCTCAGTACATGGAAGGCTGAGATAGGTGGATCATAGGTTCGGAGCCAGCCTTGGCAACTTAGCGAGGCTCTCAGTAACTTAGCAAGACCCTGTTTCCAAATAAAAAATAAATAAAATAGGGCTGGGGGTGTAGCTCAGAGGTAGAATGCCCCTGAGTTCTATCCCTAGCACCACAAAAAAAAAAAAAAGAAAAGAAAAAGAAACAGGGCCTCACTCAATTGTTGAAGGTCTCACCAAATTGCAGAGGCTGGCCTTGACCCTGTGATCCTCTTGTCTCAGCCTCCCAGGTACTCAGATTGTAGGCATGCACCACCATGCCTGCTTTTACCATGAATAACCTTTTACAAAATAATGCACAGCAGTTGGACCAAGTGAGCTCAAGCTCCCCTATTCTGAAATCGTATCTTTGCTCTACCTTTACCTAACCACTAAAGCAGTTATCTCTAATGGAAGGAAGTGGGGGAATTCAACATTCTATATCTCTAGACAAACTAGTTCACAATAAAAGCTGTTTGCTCTCCTTGGCTTCTAACCATCAACATTGCAGAGAGAAGCCAGGCGTGGTGGCGCACACTTGTAATCCCAGTACTTGGGAGGCTGAGATGGGAGGATCCGGGTTCGTGGCCAGCCTCAGCTACTTAGTGAGGCCCTCCGCAACTTAGTGAGACCCTGTTTCAAAATACAGAATAAAAAATAGGGCTGGGGGTGTAGCTCAGAGGTAGAATGCCCCTGGGTTCAATCCCTGGTACTGCACAAAAAACAAAAATTGCACAGAGAGAGAGTGAGAGGAAGAAGGAGGAGGACGAGGACGAGGAGGAGGAGGAAGAAAGAGAGGAGAGGAAAAGAAGAAGGACAAGGAGGAGGAAGAGGAGAAGAAAAAAGGAGGAGGAGGAGGGGAGGAGGAAGGTGGAGAGGAGGGAAAGGGAAAGGAGAGGGAGAGAGAGGCTGGGCTCCGTCCAGGTTCCCTTGGTGAACATAAAAATGTGCACACGCTTCACTGCCTTTGGGGTCAGGTAGGGAGAAACCACGCCGCCTCAGAACTGGATTCAGAACACCTTCAGGGATGTTTGTCACCTGCTGGGTGAGGTGGCTCTCAGGCCAGCACTGTCCTTAAGTGTTGCCCCAGGGCCTTTCCGTGTGCAGCTCAAACCAGTCAGCACTTACCTGGGCGTCTGTGAAGAGGCAGGCACTGACTCGGGCCCTGAGAGAAATCCAACACAGAAGGAAGAGCAGCGACCTTTACTGCACGACCTTTACCGCACGCAGAAAGAGAACCGCCAGAAGGCCATCAGTACCGCGGAGGGTAGGAAAGTGCGACCAAGACTTTTACGGGAGAAGCACTGTGACCTTGGATCACATAGAAATAACCACCTGGTAGAAAACCTGGCTGGGCCTCTTACTGGCTGAGTGACCCTGGGCACGGTTTACCCCTGGGGGTAATGACAGCCACGTTAGCTACTGCACAGGGCCGTGTGGGACTAAGCGATGGCATTTGCGTGAAGCGCCTAGGATGGTGCTTAGCACATAGAGGAAGCTTCTCAAATGTTAGTTCTGGTTGCTGACACCCTCTCTCTGGCTGTGAATGTCAGGGTCTGAATTAGTCAGGTGTTTGTTTGTTTTTGGTCACTGTGACCAAAACACCTGGTCAGAACAATTCAGAGGATGAGAGGGTGATTTGGCTCAGGTTTCAGAGGTTCGGTGCATGGTCGGCCAGCTCTAGGGCAGAAACATCACAGTGGCAGGCGTGGCAGAAGACAGCTGCTCAGCTCATGGCAGCCAGGAAGGGGGGAGGGGGGAGAGAGAGAGGGAGAGAGAGAGAGAGAGAGAGAGAAGAAGGGGCCAGGGACAGATACAATCCTCTATGCCGCGCCCCCAGGGACTCCCCGCCTCCTCCCCTACCTCTGAATCCTGCTGCACTGGGAGCATGCTTTCAACACAAAGGCCTTCTCAGGGACCCTGCAGAACCACATCATGACGAGGTTCCTGGTGGGCAGATTCAGAGCTTACGCGGGGAGGGCTGGTTAAGGGTGGCCATGGCTGGCAGAAGAGGGTTCAGAGACCCTCTCTTCAAGAGACTGTGGAGCTGCCAGGCAAAGCGCATCCTGGAAATCTTGTCCTTTTGCAGTGAAAATGTCCAAACCATGAAACCACGGAGAGAAATGTGTAAGAGACACTTACTATCCCAGTTCTTGATATATCAGTTCTTCACATTTTACCATCTTTTCATTTTATTTAATGAAAAGATTTTGCTAACATATTTTTCTTCCTTTCCTTTTTTATGTGTGTGGTGGTGGTGGGGGGAAGAGGGTACTTGAGATTAAACCCAGGCACATCCTACCTCTGAGCTACACCCCAGCCCCATTTTATTTTTTATTTTGAGGCAGGGTCTCACAAAGTTGCTGAGGTTGGCCTTGAACCTGCAATCCTCCTGTCTCAGCCTCCCATGTACTGGAATTATAGGTGTGTACCTCCACACCTGACTTCACTAATGTATTCTTAAGTAAATTGCAAATACATTATACCTCATCCCTCAGTGCATCACTCTAAAACAACACAAGGACACCTTCCTCCACAACCACGCTATCGTTCTCCCAGGTAACCCGTCAACAACTCCCTGATCAATCACTCAGGTATCCTCGAATATTCCTGAATGACCCTGCTGATTTCAAGATAGCTCTGCTGGGGAGGAGAGCATTTTGAAGACAAGACACAGTCACCGTATGCTGGGAAGAATGTCCCAGATGTTATGATGGAGAGGGAAACGTAGCGGCGGTCAGAGTCCTGCCCACGGAAGAGCATAGTGTGGCCTGAGGTCCTTTGTGTGGATGAGCTCACTACAATTTGCTTCTCTCAAAAGGAGGAAAACATGTTTTTGAAGGCTGCTTGACAGACGAGGATATTAATAAATGACATGCAAATTTCCTAATTTCACTTTGGCTGGCTATGTGATCGCTACTTCTGCAGTACAGGCTGGTGGTGGAACGTCTTTAAAAAAGTATTAAAGAGATTTCTCAAACTCTGGGTATACATTGGATCATCCAGCTGAACTTGGCTGGTAGCTGGCGGGCAGGGACATTCTGACCTGGAAGGGCAAGATGACAAGGACACATCTGAATGAAAAGTTGAGAGTTTAATTCCGAGACTTTCTGGGGTGGGGATACTGCAAAGGGGTGACTGAAAAGCTGCTTTGGATTCTTTTTATGGCTCTGCTGCTCACACGTGGGAGAGTGACTTCATTGATTGGCCTTTTTACATTCAACTTTTGCGTCATTGTTGTTTTTCTATTTCTCCCATCGATTTCGCAAGTGGACAGACCTATTTCCCCCGTCCCAGGTTGGGTGCTGTCTGGGTTTCCCAGTTCAGCCATCCTTGCTCTCCTCCCAGGATGGTGTGAGGGCCCCTCCTTGTCCTGCCATGAGATACCCAGGGGTCCATTTTGGTCTCGGTGCTGACCTGCAGTTTTGCGCAGTGAGAATCCCATAGTAGGTTCTGGAATGAAGTTACCTGGACTGAGAATCTGCTTCTACAACTTACCGCCGGTTCCTCTGCTCAAGAGCAGGGAGGAGCCAGTCTTTCAAGTTGCCATTTGTGTTCTTTCTGTTAATGTGAAAAAATATCCAAGAGGATTAATTTATAATGAGGAAAAGCTTATTTGGGCTCGTGATTTCCGAGGTTTAGTTCACGGTCTCTGGGCCTGTGGCTTTGGGCTGGTGGCGAGTGCATGGCAGAAGAGACTGCTGGCTTCCTGGTAGCCAGGAAGCAAAACACAGACCCCTTCACAGGCACGGCTCCAGTGACCTAAGCTATTCCAACTAGACCCCGCCACCTCCCAGTAGCGCCAAGCTGGGGACCTAGCCTTTACCCCGTGAGCCTTTGGGAGACTCTCTACCCCCAAACTATGGCTCCATTCTCTTATACTTACTCTGTTGTTTTAGTTTGTGTGTGGAACTGGGGATGGAGCCCAGGGGCATTCTACCTCTGAGCTATACCGCCAACCCTACTTTGTTTTTTATTTTGAAATGGGGTCTCCCTAAGTGGCTAAGGGTCTCACTAAGTTGCTGAGGCTGGCTTCAAACCTTTGATCTTCCTGTCTCAGCCTCCCAGGTACTGGGAATACCAGCGTGCGTCACCATGCCCAGCTTATATACTTACTCTTTTAAGAAGATATATTCCTTTGTTCTGGAAAAGACAGTCCTTCTCAAAGTATGAACGAATCACTCTCTAATGCCATGAAACAAATAGCAGCTATAGACTGAGGGTGAATGTTGATACAAGACGCCTGTTGGCGTGCTGCTAGGTGATCTTCGCTGCCTGGCTTGCTGTGTTTTAATAGGAGGAACTCAACCTTCATCTCCCCTTCTTTTAATAGATGTGTTTTCCCTTGCCTGTGGATTTTGTGTACTTAGAATTAAAAAAAATCACAGTATTCCAGTTTCACTATAGAAAAATGACTGGTGATGTAAAAAAGCATTTTTTTTTTTTAGGATCTGGAGGTCATAACCAAGTGTAAGTCAAATGCAATTTTATTTAGTAAAGCTTTTATTTAAAAAGGAGCCCCACACTTATAAATTCTGCTACTGGGATTGATGTCATATTACACAATTTTCCATAAATTTAAAATAATGCTACCAGCTGTAAGCAGGGTATGGGCGTTGAATTACTGGTAAAACAGTGTTTGTAGATGCCAGTACTGACCTTAGAATAGGTGAATATTGGGCCTTAAATCCTAGCCTATTAACAGCATTCAGAACTCTACTGAGAAGAAAGCTCAGTGTCCTGGGCAGAAAGCTCCCCAAGGAGGAGGGAGACAAGGAGTGCCCGTGCACGATTCTAGGCAATTCCCTAGACTGGTCAATAGAATGCAAATGTCTTAAAAGACTGACAGATGGGAAGAAGTGCCGAGAGGTATAGTCAATTGTTTAAATCACTGGAAAAAAGGGGGATTTAAGTAGCCTTGGTACATTCAGCATGGTAAAAAGAAAAGTAGATGATAGAGAAAGGACTCTCTTTCCCTGATAAGCCATAAATAAATGCTGTATATTCAAACGTGAGCCGCATGAATGAGCCACCTCACGGGCGATGCACGCTCATTGTTTTGCGAAGCGCCGCTGGACTGGAGTCAGCTGTGAAGTCATCCTTGTCCTCATTCAGGGCCGCTGGCATCACAATCCTCAAGACTCAGTTGGCCTCATCCAGATACTGTGTTACTATAGCCACAGGTGGGCCGCAAACCCACGGGGAAACCACCCAAACTGGGTTTGGAGGGTGCAGCTTGGCTTGTATGCAGGTGCCAGAATTTCTTGCTAGGTCCAGAACTGTGGAGATTCTTCTAGTTTTGTTCACCCAATATCTGTGTCTTCCTCAGGCTTCCTTACTTGAGGGTCCAGTTTTATATGAGATAGCCGTGTAACTGGCTAATAGTCCTTCTTTGTATGGCTCGTGGGTTCTGTGTGCCATAGCTCTGGCTGTGAGATTTGGGAAGAAGTCTTTGGAGAGCATGTGCCTTTTAAGTCAAAACAGAGCTTAGAGAAGTCACCCTCCCACCCCCGGCTCTTGCTCCTGGCTGTGGCTTGGGTCTGGAACATCTCTAAAGGCCCCCAGCCCATGGTGCTATTGGGAGGGGATGGAACTTTTAAGAGGCGGGGCCTGGTGGGAGGCTGTAGGTCACTGGATGTGTGCCCTCGAAGGGGATTGTGGGACCTCTGCCTCTTCTGTCTTTTCATTTGCAGACGTGAGGCCAATGGCTTTACCCACCATGTGCTCCCGCCATGATCTGCCACCCCAGGCCCAGAGCAACAGGGCCAATCGGTCATGGACTGGAACCGCCAAAGCTGCCGGCCGAGACCGGTCATTGGGGGCATTTGTGACAGTGGCAGAAGACTGACTAAGACGCCCTGGGATGCAGTGGCCTTCAGTGAGCGTGTATGGAATCCTGACCGTGTTTAGAAAGGAGCGAGGAGCAGAAAGATGGAAGGAACCTGGGTCCCGGGGGCATCGCTGAGTGACTGCACCTGCCCTGACTGCAGCCCAGATTTCTCTCCTGCAGCCCAGGAGAGAAATCAAGTCCTCTTGCTGTCAGCCACCACAGCAATGATGTTTTCTGTGACTTGTAGCCAAGTTCAGTGTTAACTGATCCAAGGACACTGATCCAAGGAAGGTTATTCCAGACAATCTGAGCCAAACTCACTTAGCAATTTATTAGTTTTTACAAAACAGCACGTTTTCAGCCTGAAAATCCCGTTTAAATAATTTTTTTCTGTCTCTTTTTTATTTTTGTTCGGACCAGGTGACTGAGATGTGAGCACTCTCTCGTGTAGGAGGAGCACTGGCTCTGTGCTTCTGCTGCCATGTTGCTTCCATCCTTCTATCATCACCATCTTGATGAAAAAACCAAGCGGCCGTGGCATTTCCGCTCGGTGTCTCTGCTCTGCTCTTCGCTGCCAAAGCTCTTCTGGATTTAAAAAAATTTTTTTTTCTGAAACCATTCTCACTACGTTTCCCAGGTTGGTCTTGAACTCCTGGACTCAAGTGATTCCCCTGCCTCAGCCTCCCCAGTAGCTGGAGCTGTTGGCACAAGCTACCATGCTCAGCTGAGCTCTCTAGTAACTGCCGAATGTCCGATCAGGCACCCCGAAGGAGGTCATATTACTTTACATAGCATGACCCTGACTCTGTGTCAGAGAGAGGAAAAGCATGAGGAACAGTATCAGAGGTCCCCGTGCATGATTTATTTTTTTGTTTATGGTACTGCAGATTGAACCCAGAGGTGCTCTACCTCTGAGTTACACCCCCAGCCCTATTTTATTTTTTGTATTTGAAACAGGGTCTCACTAGGTTGTTGAGAGTCTCTCTTATGTTGCTGAGGCTGGCCACGAACCTGCGTTCCTCCTGTCTCAGCCTCCCAAGTACTGGGATTATAGGCGTGCGCCTCCATACCCAGCTTCATTTATTTACTTAGCAAATAAAGACTGACCACATCTGTTTCAACAGTGTTTTCAGAGGCTAAAGCAACTCCAGAGGACGTCTGCTTGTCCTACAATGCCCAGCAACCTCACAAGCGACACTGCAGTGGAATGGTCGTCTGTCAAAGTCCATGACAACTTCCCTGGGTCATTCTTCAGCGTAAGTGAGTCAAAGCCAGTCTTTTCCAACCCAAGCAACTAAACACGTCAGATATAACAAGAAAACTAGAAAGTACAGCAGAATACTTTTTATGGGCGCCCAAGACACGTTTCCATCCGTAACAACCAAGAGATAACTCCAAAGCCGGATAAATGTCACTCAGAAATAGAGTACAGTTCACCATTCCTGAAGTCAGACACCATAGAGCACGGTGCTCTGCACTGACCATAGCTTGGGTAAGGTTAGGTCATGCGCCTGCCGTGCTGTCTAGCCACTGTCAGCCTCAAGGTGACTCATCGGGGTCATAGGGCTTCATAAAGAAGAGGATCACGTAACTGGCCAAATAGGCCCTGCAGGCTCCCCAAAGCCAGAAAACAGAAGAAAAGCCTACAAGCACAAGCCCGGGAGGCCAAAAGCAGGTCTGAGTTATCTCATTATTATTATTATTATTATTATTATTATTATTATTATTATTATATGGTACTAGGGATTGAACCAAGTGTCTGTCAAACTGCCTCCGAGCTAACACCCCCAGGCATTTTTTTTATTTTGAAAGGGCCTTGCTAAGTTGCTGAGGGTCTCGCTAAGTTGCTGAGAGCCTCTCTAAGTTGCTGAGGCTGACCTTGAAACTATAATCCTCCTGTCTCAGCCTCCCAAGTCCTGAGGTTGCAGGAGTGTGCCACCACATCTGGCTCATGTTTGAGGTATCTATAAGACTTCACCAAGGGTTGGAGTGCAATTATTAATAGGACACAGGTTTCTGGAATCTGTGAGTGGTTTCAGGAGCGCTCTGTCGGAGAATTCGAAGGTGTTTGCAATAAGACCATTTCAAGCGTAACTGATTAGCCCTTCCAGGTTTAAAGAGTTTACGTCCTTTGCCAGGGACCCTTCTACAGTGGGGAGAGCAGACTAACAGGGAGTCTGAAAGGCCCTAGAGTCCTGGGTTCACCTGCTGCCACCTCCTTGCATGTGTGCCACTGTGCCCGGCTGTGTTCTTGGTTATTTCACATCAAACAAGGTTAATGTTCAGGAGAACACTGCAGCTCATCCTGTGCTGGCCACATCCCCATGTAGTCTGTCCAGACTCCTACATGAGGGCCTACTCCTAGGAACCCAGGGCCATTCTGCCTCCGAGCTACACCCCAAACTCTATTTACTTTTTATTTTGAAACAGGGTCTTGCTAAGTTGCTGAGGGGCTCTCTAAGTTGCTGAGGCTGGCCTCAAACCTGTGATCCTCCTGTCTCAGTCTCGTGAGTACTGGGACTACAGGAGTGCACCAGCATGCCTGGCTTCTCTTTCATTTTGAACAACAGCAACAACAACAAATAGGACATGTAGATGCTCAATCAATGACTCTCGGGTACTTCCACGGATGGGGAATGCATCTGTCCCTGGCCCCATTCTCTCTCTCTGCTTCTTGGCTGCCATGATGTGAGAGCAGCTTTTCCTTAGCCAGGCCCTAAAGCCCTGCCCCCAAGCCAACCATAGACTGACCTCTGAAACCATGAGCTCCAAATAAATGTTTCTTCCTCTAAATTGTGCTTGTCAGGGATTCTGGTCACAGCAGCAATAAAGCTAACTAAACACACACACACACACACACACACACACACACACTTTAATATATATTAAATGTAAGAGCTCTCTGTAAGGAAAGTCAAATAATACAGGAAAGAAAATGGATCACTCACAATTTGAAGAAACCACAGATAACATTTTGGTAAATATCTCTCGGGATACCTCTGGATGCATGTATGCAACATAAATGTGTGGATTCCCTTTCACCTAAACGAGATTATATTATACATCTTGTATAAACTACTTTCTTAGTCAGGTGTGGTGGCACATGCCTGTAATCCCAGTACTTGGGAGGCTGACACAGGGGGATCGAAGGTTCAAGGCCAGATGACCAACTTAGCGAGATCCTCAGCAACTTATTGAGACCCCATTTCAAAATAAAAAATGAAAAGGGGTGAGGGTATAGCTCAGAGTAGAATGCCCCCGGGTTCAATCCCTAATACCAAACCAAACCAAATGAAGACACCCTGCTTTCCTCACCTGAAACTACATTTTGGAGGCATATTTCTATGTCAGAATATGTAAACCTTTAACACATTTTTCTTTTTTATTTTTTCTCAAATACATTTTTAATAGCCTTTAATGGGATAACCTCGCCAGTTTTCTGTCGATAGACTTTCGAGGTGTTTCCAACGTCTTGCTGCTGATCAGGGGGCATAGAGGCTCCCCTTGGGCATTTTCTAGGCAGTCTTGTCCCACCTGAACCTTCCACCTCCTATCGTGTGTCTCTCAGGAAATCCTAGACGGCCACGGTCAGGGTCCCCCTCTGCATGCCCATCCGGGAAACACTGTCTTAAAGACTGATGGTTCTCAGTATCAACCGGTAGACTCTCTTCTTTCCATCTGCCATGTGGGAGGAAGGGCCTGCTTACTTCTGTTGATTTTTCTAGAAAACCTCAGCAAAGTTTTTGTAGTGTACTTAGCGCCAGTTGTTTACGCCTCCCTAGAATTCGTCCCCTCACTTCCCAAAGACTGTGGGGAATTACCCCCTTGTACGCAGGACAGTCCTGGTGGACCTGGGGAGACTTATTAAAATCAGGGTGTAGTGCCAACTTTTCGCAGTAGCCCACAGAATTCTGCAGGACGGCAGCAGGCGCTCCACTTCCTCGACCTCCTTTCCTCCCACTCTTTTTTGTTGCCCTGTTTTAGTAGCTTGCTTGTTGTTCCTGGGATCATTTAATAACTGTCCCGCTAGTGGGGCAATTATTAAAATCCTATGTGTAAGCCGGGTACAGTGGCGCATGCCTGTAATCTCAGTACCTGGGAGGCTGAGTCAGGAGGATCACAGGTTCGAGGCCAGCCTCAGCAACTTAATGAGACCCTCAGCAACTTAGTGAAACCCTGTTTCAAAATCAAAAATAAAATGGGGCTGGGGGTGTAGCTCAGAGGTCCAATGCCCCTGGGTTCAATCCCCAGTGGCCCCCCCACTCCTGTGTGGTTCCCTAAAGCAGCCAATCTTCCCTTCCGTTCCTCCCTCTCCCCTTCATTCCCTCCCCCACCCTCACAGCCTCGGGTCACGGGTGTAGAAACTGCTGGAGTCATCTGAAAGCCCTTGAGCCGGCTGAACGGTCTTCAGCGGAGAGACACAGTTCCCAGGAACCTGGAGAAGGTAGAGCATGTTCCTTCGTGGCCTTCAGCGTCCCCTTCCCTTTGTTTTAGGGCACTGAGGAGCACAGGCTTAGAACAACCAACTTCAGTGCTACGTGGATTTTTGTCTTTTCAATTTCCTCTCATCTCATCCATTGCTGAACTTCTCAGAGTGGCTTCTCTTTGCCAAACCCAGCTGCTGGGTCAAAGCGCATCTCCTATTATTAACCTATTTAACAGCTGAGGACACTGTAGCACCCAGAGGCTACGTGACCCGCCCAGGATCATGTGTCGCTCAGGGTACCGGGCGAGGTCCTGCTTTTCTGTCTCGGGGTGCTCTTCTTCCTCCTTCAGTGGAAGGAGGTGGTGAGGAGGTGAGGACCCCTGCCGGGTTTGCTTTGGAGAGTCTGGAGATGGCGGCGACATTTCCATCAAGTCTGACACCTGATGGAGCAGGAGGTCTCAGAGAGGCAGCTGAGTAGTTCTCTGTGGCCCTCTGCTGACGGTACTGTGACCCAAAGGGCAGACCCGCCGTGCAGCTGGCTACGGGGAGAGAAGGCAGGAGCCGCTGGGAAGGAAATGAGCCCCCGAGTCCACAGCCAGCCAGGCCCGGCTGGGAGCCTCACAGAGATGGTTTCCTTTACTGCACAGAGCCGCACGGAGAGCTCAGTCGGCGGCCTCCCCTCCTCCCTCGGGGTGAGGAAGCCACGAGAGGAGTGGCTCCCGGGCAGTAGCTAGTCCATGATGGGGACGGGATTTGCCTCGCTTGTGTCTTGCTTCCGAAGCTAAGCTTTTGCCTCTATTGCGATGTCCACCGCGAAGCCCTGGCTTTTGTACGAAGGCTCCTCCGACTGGGAACTGTTTCTGGGCAGAAGTCCTGCTCCGTCTCCTCGTGGACACGCAGCCCCCACTGGCTCTCCCTTCCATCTGTCACGCCATCCCCCCATCCGAGGAGAGCACTCACAAGTTGGTGCTCACCATGAGAGTCGGTGAGCCTCCCTCCAGACTGATACTGCCTCAGGGGCGCCATTTTGGCCGCAATCCCACAGAGTTTCATTTTCACTTTTTGATTGGAAACTTGAAATCTGGGAAATTAGAGCCTTTCCATATTGATTTTCCAGGGGCAAGTGAAAATTGCATTCTGTAGGGACCATGACAGTACCGCCCGGAGCGGCGGCAGGGCTGACGTTGGCGATGACGCGCAGCCAGGGGGACGAGGGGCGGGCGGATGTGTCCTCGTGTCACTGTCCAAAGAGATACAGGGTGTTCAAAGGAACAGAGGCAAGAGCTAATTTCTGATCCACATAAAACCATTTCTGGAATCAAAATATTATTTTTGTTTTGTTTTCAGCTGAAATGAAAGTTGAGGGAAGACAAGTGAGAAGAACTTTGGGGAACGAAAAGCTCAACTTTCTCCTTAAGTGTGTCAGGGTAGAGGCTCAAGTTTGAACAAGGCCCCTACTTCACCCAAGCCTGGTATTTTTCTTTTTCTTTCTTTTCTTTATTTTCCTTTCTCCCCCTCCCTTCCTTTCTTCTTTCTTATTCGGGTTTCCCTATATTGCCCATGAACTTGAGCTCCTGGGCTTAAGAGAGCCTCCCAAGTAGCTGGGACTGCAGGTATAGAGCACCATGCCTGGCCGCAGGTCTGGTGGGGGGTTAGCACGGTGTGCAGAGTGAGGGTCCTGGCTTGGGATCCACTTCGAGGCTTAGCTGTGCATGCTGGGCTCATGTTTTGCCCTCCCAATTTACTACCTGGATGACCTTTTGCAAATTGGCCAAACCTCAGTTTTCTCATCTGTAAATCAGGGCTAATCCTAATGACTGCATAGGTAGTGAGGCCTGATTGAATAATTCATTGACCCAATGGGTAAACATGATCGCCGTGCAGGTTTGGGCTTGACAAGATAGGCGCCTGGCCCACGCAGCGGGGCTCCTGTTTCCGCTGGCCCACCCCTGGGAAGTCCAGGGTCACAGAGCTCCTAGTATTCCAGGCAGGTGGATACATCGGAGGCATGCTCTGTTATTTGGGATTTTCTCTGTTCCTTCAAAGGCAATGGCTTGTGCTTGGTTGCGGGTACAATCCTGTTATCCCTGGCGAAGCTCTCTTCTGGGGAAAGACATTTCTGAGTTAATATCCGGAAACAATCGGCTCTTTTCCTTCTACCCACCCTCTTGGGCACCTGTAAAATGTCCTATCTCTTCCTTTTCCCGTATGCAGCCGAATCGTTCACATCAACCAAGGCCCCGAAAGCGATTCTGGTGGAGAATTTGAGAACGTGTCTCTGGAAGCAGGCCAGGAGCCTGGGACTTGGAAGAGCGTGGGGCGGGCCAGGGGATGAGAGACCCCCGGGTCACCCTTGGGTGTTCCCCAGGCCCCCCAGCCCCACACACGTTTGGGCCAGATGTGCAGCGCGGGTGTGAACAAGTGCTTTGAAGAGGGGAAGCCGGAGCACGCGGAACGAGCAGCCCTGTCCTGCGCCCCAGCGTCCGCACCGAGCGGAAACAGCGCAACAGCGGAGGCGCGAGGGCACAGCACGCTTGCACACGCAGCTGCGATATCTGGCACACAGGTGTTTGCTCTGCCTGCGCCAGCTGCTCCCTCCGCAGCTGCTGCTTCCGCGGATGGGGCGGGGGGGGCCCCACTTGTTGCTGCCCAAGGGGGAGGGGCTGGGCGTCTGAGTCATGCCTGGCTCCACGGTGCCCGGCACCTGTCTCTGAGGGTCCAGGGGCCTCTGCCTACGGGCTCGCCCAGGACACGGCTGCCGCTGGGTGTGGTGGGGAGGGTGGGCGCAACCCAGCTGCCAACCCTTCAAGCAAAGCAAGCTGGCCAGGGTCCAGGAATCCTGCCCGGGATGCAGCGCAAGGCCTGGCTCCTTTGCGTGCCTGGGCCTCAGTTCCCTCACCTGAGTGGAGCTTGGAACTCTCCTCATCTGCAGGCCCTCGGGAAGGACTCTGTGGAGCAGTGTGTGTAGCCTTGGGAAGCTGCTCCTTACTCTTGTCCCCACTTGGGGAAGGGGAGGGGGCAGGGACTCGCCGTGCTCTTGGGCCAGAGGCCAGAACACCTGTCACTAGACCTGGCCCACCTGCGCTGGGGCTGGGGCTCAGAGCGAGGCCCTGGGTTCCATCCCCAGCACCATAAAACAAAAACAGAAGGCAGGCCCAGCTGTTCACATGTCACCAGCATCCGGACAGGGACGGCCTGGTCCTTCCTTCTCTGGGGTGGGGGGGGCAGGACACTGAAGTCCTGGAAGGAAGGGGAAACAGGGAGTGTAGATTTGGACACCCGACCCAGCCCCTTCCTTGGTGGTGGGCTTCGGTGGTCCCCTCTCCTTGCCCTTCCCAGTTCGGACCAGGTTGAGATTCCATGGCTGGGACTGCCACGTGCAGGTCTCCCTGCCACTCTGCACACATTGGAGGCTGTGGAATACCTTTCCTGCCTGGATAAACGTCTGCTAAAGCAGCAAAGGGAAGCCGGGCGTGGAGGTACACGCCTGTTATCCCAGTACTTGGGAGGCCGAGGCAAGAGGATCATAGCTTGGAGGCCAGAGATCCTGTTTAAAAAAAAAAAAGGAGCGAAGGGGTTGGGGTGAATGGGTAGGTCAGAGATCTCAGCTCTGCTAGAGCTATTTGAAGTCCCAGCTCTGTGGTTTTTTGTTTTGTTTTGGTGCTGAACTGCCCAGGTCAGAGTGAGGCTTGCAGGAGGAAGACAACCATGGGGACCCCATGCAGAAGGGGCCGTGCAAGGCTCTGTGCTTTGGACATGGAGGCTTCATGGTTGTCGTTCTAGGTTTGCTTCTGTTGCAACTTTGTCAGTAAGCTTCCTCTGCTCTTTGGCCCTCTTGTGCATATATATAATGTATATGTAATATACATTGAGATTAGGCATGGCTGGGATGTGTGTGTGTATATATTGTATGTAATATAATAATATATTATATATAATAATATATATATATATATATATATATATATATATATTGTAACTGGGGATTGAACCCCTAGGGTATCCTACCTCCAAGCTACACCCCCAGCCCTTGTTATTTTGAGACAGGGTCTTGCTAAGTGGCTGAGGGTCTCTCTAAGTTGCCAAGGCTGGCCTCCAACCTGCAATCTCCCTGTCTCAGCTTCCCAAGCGCTGGGATTACAGGTATGTGCACTGCATCTGGCCTCTTGTACATATTTTTTAAAGAAACCAGTGCAGATCCACCTCTTTCAAGAGGAAGTTTGTCCCCCTCTGGCCACGCTGGGCAGGTAGGAGTACTCCAGCCATAGCGCCTCCCTCGCCGGGCCTCACCCATTCTTGTCCTAAACACGCTGAGCTAGATGTCTCTCCCAGAGGGTCTCCTCTCTAGCTAAAACCCTCTCACGTACCCCTCTGCAGTGATGTCCAGGGGCCAATGTCCTTTCCCTAAGTAAGATGTTTCTTAGCACTGTGCTAAGCACCTTACGGTCAGGAGGTCATCGCAGTGGATACTATTACTCTCCCTACTTTACAGAGAAGACAACTGAAGAACAGAGAGATTAAGACTTTGCCAACGTCACACAGTTGGTAGATGACAGAAGTGCGACTCGCATCCTTCTGTAAGATCCTGAGGCTTTGAGCCCAGCAGCTCTGAACAGCGCTGGGGAGGGGCTAGCAGCCATGGACTCTAGGCCGCATCTTTTCTCTCCAGTAAGGATGCCCTCTTCAGGGACAGTGCCATTCTTTGTCCATTCTCTCATTCATCCACCAAGTAGACAATGGGCACCAGCTGTGTAACAGGCTGTTATTGTGGCTGGAGATAAGCGGTATTGACGGAGTTTCTGCAGCCGCCCACAGTGGACATGTGCTGCGTTCACTTAGATGGTTGATTGTAATTGTGTTGCACGTCATGAAGGAAAAGAGTACTGTGCTGGGGAAATCATGTCTGGGGCCACCATCGCAGGCTTCCCCAAGGAAGAGGCAACCTTCCTGTCTTCGCTGTAACCGGGCAAGGGTCTTGGAGGGTGTGACCCAGGCAGTGTCTGGGCACATGGCGGGGGGATGGGAGCGCCCACATTGTTCCGTTTCAGATGGACGGTGCCTCAAGCAAGGTCTGGCCCCTCACGTGCGCCTCTGAGAGGGGTCACAAGCATGTCTTGAAATACTCAGTGGAAGGAGACGTAAGACACCGCTTCTGTTGGGCTCTGTATTTTTCCCAGTGCCCAAGGGACAGTCTCAGTGACCCCCGCAGGCCACTCCACCAGGAATGGAAAATCACTTGTTGAAGACATCAACAGAGCCTATACCACCAGCCTGCCCCGCAGCGCGCCATCCTCCCCCTTCCCTTCCTCCGGTCCTTTTGGTGAGGCATGGCCTCCGTGTTTTCTATTGCAGTTTGCTTTTGTCTTGAAAACACACAGAACAGCTCCCGTGAGCACTTGCTGATCCCGGTAGTCTCTGTGGGCCTAGGCTGCAGCCCAGCAGGGCTCAGGGAGAGACTGGAGCCCCCCGACCCCCTGTGATCAGAGACCACAGGGAAGGGAGAAATGGGGGAGCCCAGGCTTCCCCACCTTCTTCCTCTTTCCATGCAAATGTTGGTTTCTGATGGGGTAGAACAAGGCCCCCTATATCATCATCACCCCAACAATGATGCTAAGATCCTGTGTGTGCGTGTGTGTGTGTGTGTGTGTGTGTGTGTGTGTTACTAGGGATTGGACCCTACCTCTGAGTGACACCTCAGCCTTATTTTATTTTTTATTTTGAAACAAGTTCTCACTAAGTTGCTGAGGGTCTCGCTAAGTTGCTGAGGCTGGCCTCAGACCTGTGATCCTCCTGTCTCAGCATCCCAAGTACTGGGATTACAGACATGGGCCACCACACCCAGTGTCAAGATTCCTATTTATTGCCCTGATCTGAAACCTCCCCCAGAGTTACTCTGGACAAGATGGACATCAGCCCTCCGTTAAGTTTTGTTTCTTCCAAGATATGAGCTAGCCAGACAGACAGAATGAGATGCAGAGTCCACCTTTCCTACTACTGAGGTATGGGGGCACTCTGGGCTGCGTAGAGGGAGACACTGAGATATTTTCCCCACAACCCAGAAAGGAGCAGGAGCTCCAGACCTGTCCTCACTCAGCTGGACGTGCAGCTGGACCTGGCATTCATTATAGACACGTTACCCCCCCCCCACCACCACCACTCTAGCAGGGTCGCAGGGACTCAGGAAATCAGATCCACTATCCCACAAAGAATCTGGGACCCTGGGAGGGTGGGTGGCACAAGCCCGTAATCCTAGTACTTGGGAGGCTGAGACAAGAGGATCACAGGTTCTAGACCAGCCTCAGCAACTTAAGGAGACGCTGTTTCAAAAGTTAAAATAAAGGGGGGGGGGCTGGAGGTGTAGCCTGGAGGTAGAATGTTCTTAGGTACAATCACCAGTACCAAAAAAAAAAAAAAAAAACCCTGAAGAGTCAAAGGAGGTTGTCAACATCCGCTGCATATTGTAAACAGCCACTAATGTGTATCATCTCAGCCTTCCTGATCAGCAAGTTTGCAAGGAAAATTGCTTTTGGGGTGGGGGCTTAAATCTCCCATTTTCTTTTGCTGTCTACACCCCGTCATTACAGTCTGTGGTAGTCAAGAAGTGCTCTAGAATTCTGTTTACAGGTCCTTCTTTTAAAAAGTATGTGTGTCAGCCAGGCAGGCCACACACACCTGTAATCCCAGAACTTGGGAGGCTGAGATAGGAGGACCACAGGTTTGAGGCCAGCCTCAGCAACTTGGCAAGGCCCTCAACAACTTATCAAGACCCTAATTTAAAACAAAAAATAAAAAGGGCCTGGGGATGTAGCTCGGAGGCAGAATGCCCCTGGGTTCAAACCCCAGTAACACACACACACATACACACACACACACACACACACACACACACACACAGACAATGTGTGCGTACATACATTTCTGACTAAATTAACGAGTGGAGTGGTCTCCATCAACAAATGGTATAAAACCCTGGCTGACTCACGTGGCCCTGCCCCACACTTCCCACGTCCACAAGAAGACCTCTGTGAGAGCCAGGTTTTCATCTCACCAAGTGTCTTCTCATACAAAGGCTTAGAATTTGGAACATGACCCACCCTTTGCCTGAGAAAAGTGGAGTGGACCAGTTTACCGCTCCATGTCAAGAAAAGATGTGAACGCAATGAGCTACTACCATGGCCTTTCTTGAAGGGGCTGCAGCACCACTCCTATTCCAACATTTGCCACTTTAGGCATCTGAGCTCACGGGAGAGGTCTACCCTCTTTTTTGCTTGGAAAAGTTTTAAGTAGAGCCGTTATCTATTCAAAGACAGGTATAGTTGATTCAGGAGGAACTTTCAGTGATAGATCTGCACTGTTGTTATTAACTCTCAGAGAGTCGTCTTACTAGAAATTTCCTTCAACTTAATGAAACAAGCCCAAGGCTGTTATTTTTGATGGACTTTATTATATAGAACAGTTTTAGGTTTGCAGCAAAATTAAGCGGGAGGTGCAGAGATTTTCCACATACCTCTGCCTTCACTCACGTGCGAACCCCCATCGTCAACGTCCCCCACCAGAAGGTACGTCTGTTTCAGTTGATGAACTGACATTGGCAATTATCGTCATGCAGAAGATGATAGTGATACATGGATATCCATGTTTCTAGCAGCACAATTCACAATGCTGCAGGAAGCTTGGTCCACAGAGAACAAGGGGCCAAGGCTGGAGTAGGATAAAGCAGGTCTCTTTATTCACTGGTGAAGGCCCAGCAAGTGAAGCTCGGGATCTGAGTCCCAAGCCCAGAACGTGCAAGTTCTTTTATACAATTGTTAACTTAATTTTTAGAAGGGAGGGAGGTGAGTGGAAAATTTTTTTACCTGGCATAAGCAGGATGCAGAAGCAGAGCAGCAGTTAGTCTGCGCATTCTCTTTTCTCTAGCAGTTACCTGCCTTATTTTGCTGCCTTATCTTGTGGTCTAAGCTGCCCAGAAAGGCCCTGCTCAGTTCACCTCAGAGGGGACCTGTGAAGAAAGCGTTATTCTTCTATCTTGTTTCTACATTTTTGTTGTTGTTGTTGTTTTGTCTTGTTTTGCGGTACTGGGGATTGAACCCAGGGGCGTTCTACCTCCGAGCTACACCCCCAGCCCTACTTTATTTTGAAACAGGGTCTCACTAAGTTGCGGAGGGCCTCACTAAGTAGCTGAGGCTGGCTGCGAACCCGGACCCTCTGGTCTCAGCCTCCCAAGTACTGGGATTGCAAGCATGCGCCACCACGCCCAGCTTGTCCCTACATTCTTAGCCAAGAGTCATCTTCAAGGACATAGCCGGGCTCCTGCCTCAACAATAGCCAAATTATGGAACCAGCCTGGGTGTCCATCAATAAATGAATGGATTAGGAAACTGTGGTCTATACACACAATGGAGTTTTTCTACCATTTGTTCTAGGTCCACTCTGCAGAGCTGCAGGAGGTCAGCCCCTCCCTCTTCCCATGACTGCCCCTGGGTATTGAAGATGGTCACTGTGTCTTCCAAACCCACGTGCCCTTCTCCAGGGAGGCTGCCATGCATTGTATTCAACTGCTTAGAAAGGGCTCCATCCAGTTTCTAGTCCTGACCAAGGGCTCTTACTGCTGGCAAGAGAATAGTGTGGCCCAAGACTGTGTTCCCTGTGACTGCTGTCCCACTCAGCAGTCCTCCTACAGTCTTCTGGAGCCAACTCTAGAGTCTTGTCCTTGTCGCAAACAATCGAGACTCGATTCCACCACTGTAACAGCAGGCCTGTTTGAAGGCCTGGGCTTCTCAGCTCTATCTCTGGATGTCTGTAAGAAAGTTCAATTAGGGTAAAAGTATTAATCTGAGATGTGAATGCAGGAAAACAAGTAGGTGAGACCTCTCTTGTGTCATGATACATTGTTTTAGTATGAAAAAGAGGACGTGTGGGTGGCCTTGGTTCGCAGAGTTGGTGGATTATAGAACAGGAGAATAGAAGAGTTAAAAGTTTTATTGGGGTGTATGGTCAAAGTCCCACTGATGCCAAACCTCCCGAGTTGAGGCCCTTGATCAAGAAGATTTTTTGTACTGGGGATTGAATCCAGGGGTGTTCTACCTCCAAGCTACACCCCTAGCCCTTTATATTTTTTACTTTGAAACAGGGTCTTGCTGTGTTGCTGAGGCTGGCCTCGAACCTGCGATCCTCCTGTTGCATATATTTAATGTGCAGGTTTCATTCTACTTCTGGGCTTTGCCAACTTTTTGGGGAGTAGATGGTATTGTCTATGTCCCTAGTAAGACTTCTAATAAGAAAATTAGATAATAAAAATGACAATAAAAGGCGATACAGGCACGGAATCATGGAACTTGCCATTGGCAAAGGCTTTGTTCTTGTTGGAGTGACAGTAGCTGCCGGGTCCCGTGGGGACTGGTGGGAGAGACACGGCGGAGTGTGTTTGCGTTCCCTCCTTCCCGGTGCCAAGACCGAAGTCACACCTTCACGCAGAGACTGTGCTCCTTCCACATCTGCCTGTTTGAGTTCTTCCCTATCCATCCTTCCCAGGGGTCAAATTACCTTTTTTTTTTGCGGTACTGGGGATGGAACCCAGGGGCATTCTACCTCCGGGCTACACCCCCAGCCCTATTTTATTATTCTTTACTTTGAAACAGGGTCTCACTAAATTGCGGAGGGCCTCACTAAATAGCTGAGGCTGGCCGAGAACCCAGATCCTCCTGTCTCAGCCTCCCAAGTACTGGGATTACAAGTGTGCGCACCACGCCCGGCTCCATTTTTTTTTTTTTGTACTAGGGATTGAACCCAGGGGCATTTTACCTCTGAGCCACACCCCAGCCCATTTTTAATTTTTATTTTTGAGACAGGGTTTTGCTAAGTTGCTGAGGGTCTCCCAAAGTTACCAAGTCTGGCCGCAAACCTGCGATCCTCCTGTCTCAGCCTCCCAAGTACTGGGATTACAGGCGTGCTTCACCATGTCTGGCTTGAACTTTGCATTTTTCACTTGCAGGGGTAGCATTTTAACCCGGGGGGGAAGGCCTAAGAGCCCCCTTTTTTCCCTGGGGACTAGTTAAAGGGCTACAGATTTTGTTAGCTGTTTCTTAGCATCCCAGTTCTTTTCCACCTAGTCTCACAGTAGATCTGCACAGGGTGAGCAGGAGACCAGTGGGGGCGGGCATTTCTGTATTATTTGTGCTTCTGTTCCTTTTCAATTTAACACACGTTTTGAATGTCGGCCATTTGTAAGCTCTGAGCTCAGAACTTCCGGGAAACCCCAAATGCTGAAGATACAGTGCCAGCTTTCAAGGAGTTTGCTATTTAGAGGGGCTAATAAAGCAAACATACTTGTCCCTAGACCTCCCCCCAGCCTCGCCCCAGGCAAAGCAGACTCGGGCATGTGGCCACAGCCAGCCCCAGCTCCAGGAATGAGAACCAAAGCTGGGAGCGAGGCTTGCTGAGCCGAGGCCACCCTTTCCTACAAGAGTTTTCTAGGGACACCTGCGAATTGCAAACTTGAGAAGTCCTTCATTCTGCAATCCCCCATCCCCAGCCACCAGGCTTGTTGCTGATTATTACAGACACACATGCCATTCATCCGGGGAGCCCTAGATCTAACATGGACCACAGGCCTCCTTCCCTACAACTGGATTGGGGGGGCTATTTCACTGTCTCTGGTAAATGAAAAATGTTTCCTGTAGAATCGTTGCTTTCCTGGGAAAGGTGTCCAGTAATGCAGAAACTCGAGATAATAAGAGATGAGCAAGTTAAGGAATAAGAGCCCGTCTCTGCTTTCTTTTTTCTCTGCTTTTTTGTTGTTGCTGCTGTTGTTGGTATCCTCTCTCTCTGCCCAACAGGTACAACGAGGCAGGTGAGATAGCATTTCTTTTATTTTTCCTTTAGAGATGCTGTTTCTCATATCCTCCCTCTACCCCCCTCTTTCATTTCACAAAGAATCTCAACGAGGCAAATTAGCTGATGTGACTGGCCGAGAGGCAGCATTCTTGATAACAGGTTCTCCAGCCACCCAGTCCCCGAAGCCGGAGAGATTTCCTCTCCCAACTCCTCCCTGTCCCTGCCACATCCAGGCTCCGATCACAAAGGCGCGCACTGTAGTCTCCTGACAGATCCCCGTGGACTGATAGGTGCCTCTCACAGTGAGCACTTTGTGGTCGGTGCTCTCTGGAGACAATCGGCAGGTGGGGTCAATAGCCACTTGGCCCCCTGGGACTGGTCCCTTGGTTCCTTCCAGCCATGCTGGAGCCTCCCCATGGGGCTCTGCCAAGGTTGTCTCCTTCAAGGGCAGGGTCAGCACCACCCCTGGGTGGAGAGGGACAACGGGAAAGTTCTGAAGTCACCGTGCTGGCAGAAGGAGTAAGGAGAGATGGGACCTGTTCTCATTCTTTGTGATTAGAAAGCAAAGCGAGAAATAAAAAGTCTATGGGCCCCAAAAAAGGGCTTCGATTTATTTTTGCTTTGATTATTGGGCTGAGAACCACTGACCAGAGAGAGAGATTAACGTCCTCACTGTGACACATCTCACTGGGTGTAGAAGAGGACAAGGTGACAGACCTGCGGCTCAGCGTGCCCGGGTGCCATCCCTCTCGGCTTTCCTGGCGTGGTGACATTCTATGCTGCTTCCAAACTTCTCCCCCACCTGCACCTGCCCACATGCTCCTGAAAGTGCCACCTGGTATCTATTTTTACATTATGTAAGAACACGTATTATTGGACATTCTTGCTATGGACAGACAGCCTACACTGAAACTCCAGGTCTCAAAGTAAAATGAGATCGATTTTGAAAACTTTTTGAGAATGTCCACACTCACCCATAGCAGCCTGGTCCTTCTGCACACTGGTGTCACAGCCTGCAGGCTGCGACGCTGAAGGTCCCCAGCCTGTTGCCACACTGCTCTTGGCCCGAGCTATATAGGTTCCCTTCATTTTAATGTTGTTCCAGCATTGTGGCAAAAATGTGAGCCAACCTCCCAGAGACCTTGTCACGGGCCAATCCCCAAAGGAGGTGCGCGTGTGCAATGTGGCACCGACTCCCAAACTTCCGTGTGCGTGATTACGTCGGGTCCTCCTGGGCACTGACAGGCTGGTTCTCGTGTTCCAGTGCGGGAGCTGAGGGTCACCAGGGCAAAGGGGGCTGAAGTCCCTTCCTGAGTGAGAGCAGAGTTGTCCAGGGAACGTGATGGGCATTCCCTCGTCTAGTACCTTTCCAGTGGGCACCACGCTTCTGGGGCCTACTCTCTAGATGAGAGGCCAAGACAGAGTGGAGAGCACAAATGGAAAGGCCACTAAGGACAGCTGCTCAGGCCCCACGTCACACACGGAGCTGTGGACGAGGTTGCTAGTGGCGGAGCTGGGATAGGCTTGTTTGCTAGAAACAACCCTAGTCCTTCCTCGGCTTGCTTGCACTTGAGTTGCCTCCCTCCCGAGAGCCTGGGAACCTGACTCCCCAGTCGGTGATGGGAGGGCCTGGAAAGCAGGTGCAGGTCTGGTGGCATTTCTCAACTCGTGACCTCCCGAGCCTGCAGGGGTGCCTCCTCTTCCAGGGACCACACCCAGCCTGATCCTCTTTCTCCCTCTGGCTGGGAGGATGCAGGCATTACTGGTTCCCAGGGGATTCGCCTCTTAAAAAGCCTCAGCAGCGACAGCCTCTGGTTTCTATTTTTAGAAACAGCAAAGACGACATGAAAGGACCACTCTCCTCTGATAAGGGGCCCGCCCGATGCTGCCCAAGGTGCACTGCTCCCTGCCACAGAGGGCAATGTAGAGGGAACCTTGGCGTGGCTCCAGTAGGCCCAGGCACTGGGGCCACACCCTCCCTCTGCCCACAGCTCCTCTGCACTGTCCCCTCTCTCTGCCAACCCTGCCCAGGCTCCCTCCCTGCAACATGTGTGTGTGTGTGTGTGTGTGTGTGTGTGTGTGTGTATGTGTGTTACAGCTTGGGTGTAGAATGGCTCCAGGAAGAGCTCATGAATTGGCAATGCAAAAATGTTCACAGGT
>PVJS01019914.1:0-33186 GCA_004027185.1 Glis glis | reverse complement strand
GAATTCCTTTGATATCCTTCTCCTGTCTTATTGCTCTGGCAAGAGTTTCAAGGACTATGTTGAAAAGGAGTGGTGATAGTGGGCATCCTTGTCTTGTTCCTGATTTTAAGGGGAATTCTGGCAATTTTTCCCCGTTCAATATGATGTTGGCTTTGGGTTTCTTATATATTGACTTGATGATATTGAGGTATGTTCCTTCATGCTAAGAACTCTACATAGCATCATTTGAACTGCTACTTTCATTACATTTTTGTCCCCCCTTCTTCCTCTGCTAGACCCTCTGCATCACCCCATTGGAGTCTGTACTCCTTTATCTGAGGTCTCTTTTGTTGTCCAATTTTTCTTCTGCTTCCATATATGAGAAAAGCACAGAACTATTTGCTTTCTGAGAATGGCTAACCCCAGTTAGCATAATATTCTCTAGTCACATCCACTTTTCCTGCAAGTGACATAATTTTGTTCTTTCTTATGTTTGAGTAAAATTCCATTGTGTTTATATACCAGTTTTGTGATCCATTCATCTGTTGATGGACACCTAGGCTTGTTCCATAGTTAGGCTATTGTGATTTTTTTTATGCTGCTATAAATTTGGATATGCATGTGTCACTATAATATTCTGACTTCATTTACTTTGGAAAGATATCCAAGAGTGGTATAGCTGGGTCATATGGTGGTTCCATTCCCAGTCTTCAGAGAAACCTCCACTCGGATCTCCATAGCAACTGC
This sequence comes from Glis glis, assembly GCA_004027185.1. Taxonomy (NCBI): domain Eukaryota; kingdom Metazoa; phylum Chordata; class Mammalia; order Rodentia; family Gliridae; genus Glis; species Glis glis. The sequence goes on along the minus strand of PVJS01019914.1, from coordinate 32,460 downwards.
ACTAGTTTGCAGTATCACCAACAGTTATAAAGGTTCCTATTTCTCCACATCCTCACCAGCATTTATTTTTATTTGTATTCTTGATGATTGCTATTATAACTAGAGTTAGATGAAACCCCAGTGTAGTTTTGATTTGTATTTCACTGATTGTTAATGATGTTGATCATTTGTTCTCCTATATTCATTGGCCACTTGTATTTCTTCTTTGAGAAATGTCTATTCAGTTTAATTGCTGATTTTTTTACTTTTTTAGCGTTAATTTTTTAAGCTCTTCGTATATTCTAGATATTAGTTCTCTATGAGAGGAGTACCAGGCAAAGAACTCCCATTATGTAAGTGCTCTCTTTAGACTGTTGATGGTTTCCTTTGCTTTCCAGAAACCTTTTAATTCAATGTCATCCCATTTACTAATTCTAATTTTAATTTTCTGAGTTTCTGGTGTCCTATTGAGGAAGTTTCTACCAGTACCTATATACTTCTAGAGCTGTAACAGATTCAACAGAGTATATCGATACAAAATCAATTTACAAAATCTGTTAGCATTTCTATACACCAATTATGGATCCACTCAAAAAGGAATCCAGAAACAATTCCATTCACAATAGCCTCAAAAATAAAATACTTAGGAGTACATTCAACCAGAGATAAATGACCTCTACAATGAAAATTATAAAACACTAAAGAAAGAAACAGAAGATCTTAGAAGATGGAAAGATCCCCCATGCTCTTGGATAGGCAGAATAAATATAATCAAAATAGTCATTCTACCAAAAGCAATCTACAGATTCAATGCAATCCCTATTAAAATATCAATGTTATTTTTCACAGATCTAGAGAAATCCATCATAAAATTCATATGGAAAAACAAAAGACCTAAAATAGCAAAAGCAATTCTCAGCAATAAGACCATGCTAGAAGGATCACATTATCTGATTTCAAATTATACTCCAAAACTGTAGTAATAAAAACAGCATAATATTGGCACAAAAACAGACACATTGACCAGTGGAACAGAATAGAAGATACAGGATCAAATCCTCATATTTATAGCCAGTTGATTTTTGACAAAATGCCAAAAGTATATGCTGGGAATAAAACGGACTTTTCAATAAATGGTGTTGGAAAAACTGGTTATCCATTTGTAGAAGAATGGAATTAAACCCCAGCCTTTCACTCTGCACAATAGTCAAGTCAAATGGATCAAAGGCCTAGAAATTAGAAGAGAAACTTTGCAATTAACTAGAGGAGGGCATGGGACCAACATTTGAACATGTTTATTCTTTTCAGGAGTAAACATTCTTACAGTGGTGAGGTGATATCTGATTATGGTAGGTTTTCTTTTATTTTTTGCAGTACTGGGGATGGAACCCAGGGGCATTCTACCTCCGAGATCCACACCCAGTCCTATTTTTTATTCTTTCTTTGTGAAACAGGGTCTCACGAAATTGCGGAGGGCCTCAGTAAGTAGCTGAGGCTGGCCGCAAACCCATATCCTCTGGTCTCAGCCTCCCAAGTACTGGGATTACAAGCGTGCACCACCACACCCAGCTCTGATTATGGTTTTGACTCCCTTTTCTGTGATGATTGGTGATGCTGAGCATTTTTTCCATGCAATTATTGGGCATTTGTATATCTGCTTTTGAAAAGTGTTTATATAGACTTATTGTACACTTTTAAATTAGGTTCATTTGTTTTTGAACAGTCTCTGGTTTTCCTTATTTTTTCTGGAAATCAAGCCCATATAGTTTGCAAATATATTTTCCTCTCATCCTGTAGGTTATCTCTTCAATATGATAATTGGTTCCTTTGCTGTGCAGATGTTTTTTAGTTTAATGTAATCCCACTTGTCTGTTTTTTTTTTCCTCTGCTTTTGGTGTTTTACCTCTCCCAAAATCTTTACCCGTTTTAATGTCCTGAAGTGTTTGTTTTATGTTTTCTTCAGGTAATATTATAGTCCAAAGTCTTACATTTAAGTATTTAACCCATGTAGTGTTGATTTTTGTAACTGGTGAGAATTGGGGGTCAGTTTGATTCTTCCATATGTAGATATTCAATTTTCCCAGTACTATTTATTAAAAAGATGGTCCTTTCTCCAGTGCATCTTTTTTAGCACCTCTCTTGAAATTTAGTTGATGGGTTTACTTCTAAGATTGATCTCTATTTTATTTCAAAGTTTTTTGTGTCCCTTTTTACATTAATACCTTTCTATTCTTATTACTATAAATGTGTAGCATATTTTAGAGTCAGGTACTATAATCCCCCCTGTTTTGTTCTTTTTGCTCAAGATGCTTTTCTATTAATGGTTTTTTGTGGTTCCATACAAATTTTAGAATATTTTTCTATTTCTGTGAAGCATATCATTGGGGTTTTGGAATGGAGTGCATTGAATGTATAGATCATTTTAAGTTGTATAAAAATTTTAACAACATTGATTCTTTTAGTCCATGAACATAGGATATCCCTCAATTTTTGTGTCCTTTCCACTTGCTTTCATCAATGTTCTATAATTTTCATTATAGAGATACTTCATCTCTGTGGATATGTTTATAAAAACTGATGTCCATTGAAATCAAATAAATTGCTAAATGGTACACATTTATTGTAGGCAAAATAAAATGTATTTACTATACTTCTATGTACATAACATAGTATTCATGTGACCATTAAAACAGTATTATAGAATAGTTAATATCATGGAAATGTGTATGCTCTATTATTAAATGAAAAGAAGCTAATTTCCTGATAGAACAAACTTTATAATTTTATAAAATAAACTGAACAAAATAATTATACATTTACAAAAAACTAGAAACAAATGTCAACAGCTGTTATCTAGGTGGCATGACTACGGGTCAGTTTTTATTTTTACCTTATGCATTCCCTTTGTTTTAAAATTTTCTACAATGAACATTATCTTTTTATAAGGAAATATTTTAAAAAATGTATTTTGATATATTAAATACAAAATGAGGGGACGATATTCTCCTTGTCTCTATATGTGTAATCCAATACAAGAGAATAGAAACAAAGGGGGAAACTCCCCAGTGTTTAAATGTAGAGTGTAGTTAATTGTTATTGCAGAATTCTTCAGTAAAAATATATATTTCTGTTAATATTCTGGAATGAAGTTTTTAATAAAGCTGAAAATAGCTTTTTGATACACAAACATAAATATTTACATCAGTAGCTTTGTGGCCTTTCCGCCTTATCCCATTCTCCCTCCTGAATCTTGTTGGCTAATCACAGCTTAGATATCACTCCTTCTATGTCTTCAGGATTCCAAACATTTCCTGTATGCCAATTGTAAATAGAAGATTGGTTCCTGAGGAAATAATCTCAGACTAGAACCTACAAAATTAAAAGCAATGGTCAAATCTCTTCCAAAGCAATGGGAAAAGACATGTTTCAGTTTTCTAAGAGTTTAATAGAAGAGAAATAATACAAGCTCATGGAAGGTTACTTAAAATAACATGGTTTAAAGTAAATGTAAACATAGGGAAGACATTAGGAGTAGTAGGTGATTTACAGTGACCTAGCTAATTATTCTACAGAGACCACTTTGTATTCTGGAATGAGTAATAAAGTGCTGTTGTTAGAAGACTTCATGATTTAAGAGTGATCGGAATTACCTCCCAAATGCTGCACATATTTTGAGCAGGTAAAGGCGGTAGTTAAGGGTAGACACAGTGCTTTAGAAAGTGCAATGGCCCCACAAGTAGAAAATTACAGTCCAAATTCTTGTTCTGTTGCTGCCGAGATGGAAAATACAGACAACTGACTTTGTCTGATGTTCAGTTTATTTACTTATAAAGTAGGGAAATATCTGTATCTACCTCACAGTATTGTTGGAAAATATGAGTGAAAGGCAAATGGAAAGGAAATTAAACTGCAGAAGTTGTGGTATCAGATCATGTAAGTCATAATGGATTAAGAATATGGATTATTTTTCACCAGGAGAATGATGTTTTCTGGTAGAATTTTCATTCTAGTTTTCTATGGGAGTGATTATTGGCAGCAGTCTCTTCATGACACAAGTATTTATTGAGTGCCAATTGTGGCCAAAGTACTGTGTCATTTGAGGGTGAGAAGGATAAAAATTAAACAAAGAAAATATGGCATATATACACAATGGAGTATTATTTGGCCATAAAGATAAATAAAGTCATGTCATTTTTAGGAAAATGGAAAGAACAACAGATAATGATATTAAGTGAAATAACCAAGACAAGCATGTTTTTTTCTCATCTGCAGAAACTTAAGAAAAGAAAAGATGACCTGGAAGTAGAAGTGGGACTATTAAAGAAGATGAAGGAGACCAGGGAGAGGGCAAAGAAAGGAGACGACAAAGGTGGATAATAGGGAGGATGGGCATGACCAAAACATGATATATCCATGTATGGAAATGTCAGAGTCAAACCCATTAATTTGTATAATTAATATGTATTCATTTAATTAAATAATGGGATTAGACATTATTTTTGCTTTTGAACAACTACCAGTTATTCAAAAAATAGTAGAAAATATATAATTTGCTATCTTTTCATAGTATTGTGAACATATACCAAGCTGACATGAAGAAAGTTTTCCCTAATGTGAATCTTGATATACAAGTAGGACTTAATCGGGTGAAAAAGGTAAGGAGTACATTTTTTCAACATATGAAGAACAGAGAGCGTGCTGTTCTTGGGAGCCACCTGGGCCATCAGGAATGACAAGGTACTAGTTTAAGTCTGCCTAGCCTAAGCTGAGAGTCAGTTTGGTGTTAGTTGTTCAGAATGTCTTTGGAATGATAGGTTGGAGCCACTTCTATGTCACGCATGCCATACTAATTAGCCTTGGACATTTTCCTGTATGCCATTGGAAGCTTTTGAAATCTTTATGCAGAAAATTACAACAATCAGAGTGTAAAGGAAACAACCTACTGTAGCAGATATTAAGTGCAGATCACCAAGAGAGAAGCAAATATAAATTTTACAAAATACTTGTGGCTACACCCATGCACCCACAAACTTACTTAATCATACATATATTTTCAATCATATCTAGAATTGATATTAATCATATTTCATAATTCACATTGAGGTAGTAGTGGGAAATATAGCCAGGTTCTTTAGTTTTCTCTCTTTTTTTGGTGGTGGTACTGGAGATTGAAACTGGGGGCATTTTCCCTCTGAGCTACGACCTCCGCCCTATTTTATTTTATTTTATTTTATTTTTTATTTTTGAAACAAGGTCTCACTAAGTTGATGAGTCTCCTACTTGCTGAGGCTGTCCTCAAACCTGTGATCCTCCTGTCTCAGCCTCCCAAGTACTGGGATTACAGGCTTGCACCACCATGCCTGACTAGCCAGCTTCTTAAAATAGGCTGAGATTTGGGGGCAAAAACTCTTGAGTGGAAAATAAGTTGTTAAATCTACCTGAACACATTTCTAATGGCAAAGACAAAAGCAAGAGATAACAAAAAGTGTGTTTTAAAGTTTGTCAGAGGTGTAAGTCATTATTTTGTCACTGATGAATTTGGTAAAGTATTAAATATTTTGAGCCTCAGTTTACTTATCTGGAAGGTGAGTATAACACATTTTCTAATAGGGCTGTGATGAAGATAAACTATAATCTGGATATGAAACACTGGATCATTATACACTGAGAAAATGTGAGTTATTTTGATTTAATATGGCAGCTTGGGCTTCAATCACAAAGACTGAGGCATTATCGCCTATGCTTTAAAATTCTAATGTCATACATTCCAACTTTGTTTATTGGTGCAGAATAATTTTATGTTCACATCCTTTTTCATAGGGTCAGATTTAAAAGAGTTCTATAGCGGGAAGAAGACAATGGAGAGAAGTTAGCACAGTGTTCAAAACTGATAATGAGAAGAAATGTTCCTTTTATGTCCTTTAGATATCACAAGAAAGATCATGTTTTATTAACTTATTTTTTATTTTTATATATTTGGTACTGGGAATTGAACCCAGGGGCATTCTACCTCCAATCTACACACCCAGCCTGATCTTATTTCTTATTTGGAAACAGAGTCCCTCTAGGTTGCTGAGAGTCTCCCTAAGCTGCCAAGGCAGGCTTCAAACCTGTGATCCTCCTGTCTCAGCCTCCCAAGTACTGGGATTACAGGCGTCTACCACCACACCCAGCTAAAGACCATGATTTATAATTGAAAAATCTTCATCAGAAGATTGTACTTTGTTTTATGTTGCTTCAGAGGGCAAAATGGGGGCCAATAGGTGGAACTTGTACTGCGGTAGATGTTGGTTTAATATTTGCGATGAAATTTTAACTCTCAGAGTTACTACACAAAGTAGTATTTCATCTTAGGAGGACTTTTTGTAGGTGAGGACCCCTGATCACATCTCAGATAACTATCTCTGAGAGAAGTTATGTATGAATTTTCTGCATTACTAGAAGAAAAGGCACCTCACGTCCCCTCCATTGACCCTATATCCACTAAATTTTCCCATGTTCCCTCACTCTCCTCCACCAATTGCCTCAGTTTTCTAAATCTTCTTTGGCATATTTCACTATATTCAATATCACTCACTTCTCACCTCTAATTTTCTTTTTTTTTTTTTGCCGTACCAGGGTTGAACGCAGGGGCATTCTACCTCCCGGCTACACCCCCAGCCCTATTTTTTATCCTTTATTTTGAAACCGGGTCTCACAAAGTTGCAGAGGACCTCACTAAGTAGTTGAGGCTGGTCGCGAACCCGGATCCTCCAGTCTCAGCCTCCCAAGTACTGGGATTGCAAGCGTGCACCACCATGCCCGACACCTCTAATTTTCTTAATCCACTCCATTTTGGGTGCCATTCCTGACAGTTCACCATGATTTTTTCTGCCATGTTGCCAAATCAGATGTACACTCCTCTAGTGTTAGTTTGGCTAACCTAGAGGGCACTTCCTGAATGGCTTTTAACAGTACTATGTGTCTATTCTGAAATTAATCAGTTAAGTAAATGGGTAGCGGGTGGTGGAGGTCAGAGCTCTTATTGTTGGAAATGGAAGCTATAAATACACAAGGAGAGAAGGATAGAATAGACAATATGTGTATGCATTGCAGTTGAAGATGTCAGTATCAACTCCTATTTTGCTTAATGATATAAAAGAATATGTACAGAAATATTTATGAATATGTATGTATATATACACTACATGGCAAGTTTATACACCTGCATTTCCTTATTTTATGAGGAGGCACAGAAGCAGCAACAACATGACACTAGCAATGTTCATACCTCATACCTAGATCTTGGTTTCTAATTATAATGTTCAATAAAATGAACCAGAACTACTTAGACAAATTTGTCTGGTTCTAGAACTGGGAAGAAATATTCAAGATTAGCTCAGAATACCTTGTAGTATCTGAAAATAAGGATGTAATTAAAATTCACAATGGCAAAATTTATAGAGGGACACAGGATACAAATGAAAGAGCTCCAAACTTGGAAAAATTAGATGTGACATAAGTAGCATTGGGTTATAGCACAAAGAATAAATTAAGTATCCATAATACTGTGTTTAAATAGCCAAGATTGGATAAATAAATGTGGGGAAGTGATAGACTCCCTGTGCAGAATAATGCCAAATAATAGACAGACAGACAGACAGATAGATAGATAACTCTGAAGGAAGATGAGCATAACCCTCATCCTTGAGTGATATGTATGCATGACATTTTTTCCAAATATTACAGTATGGAAAGGAGGAAAAAGAATAATTTTACAGTAGAGTACCTGAAATCACAACCAAGCCAGGTGACCCATACTAACAGAATTCATATTGGTAGCATGTTAACTTTGATAGGAATGGTATTTTACCTCTCATCTTCCCTAAATCACATAATCTCACTGTAACCATGAGAAATACATCAGATGAATCCCAGTGGAGAACATTCTACAAAATATCTGACTAGTACTTCTCAAAACTTTCGAGATCAATAAAAACAAGGAACCTCTGATTCCAAATCATCCATCCAAGTTCCTGCCACACTGAACTCTTCTGTTTCCAATGAGCACGCCATACTCTTTCTCAGCTTGGGACTTTTTCAGAAGCAATAGTCTATGGTTGGAATACTCCTTACTTTAATCATCACTTGTCTGGTTCCTACTTGTCATTTAGAGATCAGTTTACATTTCATCACTTAGAAAGGACTTTTTTAGCCAAGAGAGAAATAAATTTCAGCATTCCAGGTTTTTCTCCACATTTCCTAGTCCTTTCAAGTTAAACAGAGCAAGTGACAAGTTCTGGTCCATCAGATTAAGTGGGAGTGCTGTAGATTGCCTTGGGCTGAAGCAAGGTAGCTGTCCATTGGCAGTTGGTCATCCTCTTCTCCTGACATGACAAGCCATCAGGTTGCCTTTATTCCAGACAGTGGATCAAGCTCTAGACAGCCTGGATCCCTGAATCACTGGATAGATAACATGAGGTAGATACAAGTTTTTGTGTTAAGTCTCAGAATACAGCTTTCCTGATCACCCAACCTAACCTGGCCCCATTTAATTTTGATCACCCCACTCTTAAAAACTATCTGATTACTTTTTTTAGTATCTGATGATGTTATTCACTTATAATCTTTGTCCTCTTTGCTCTACTAGTTCCCAATAAAGATGTAGACTCAGTGTGTCCTGTGGACCTTGTCTGTCATCTTCACCACTAAAAAAGTACTCATAACAGTTCCTGGGATATAACAGACAATTCATACTATGTATTGAATGAAGGGAAAATACCATATTCTTCAATTCAGGCAGACCTTTGCTCCACCATGCCAGTGGCAAAAGAAAAGTAAAGGAATTGACATTTTAAAGTAGATTTCTGGAGCCCTTAGATGGTGTTCAGTAATTTCTAAGGTCAGGAGGAATTGGTGTAAATGTCAGTATCAGTGAAGGTTCAGGTATTGACAGAAGCTTTATTCAGCCAGGAACATTGAATAGATGTCTCAACACTGTGCTTCTTACCTCCTAGCTCAATGCCATTTGCTTCTGGAAACACAGAAGCTCCTCCTCTGTGCCCATCCGTCTTCTGAGACTATCTCCAGCCTCAAGCAAATTACTGTATGCTGTAAAAGTTAAAATGTTTTATGTTTCTCTACAGGGGGCATGTTCCTTGACAGCAGGGATAACTTTTGTTTCTAATCCCACCATTGCACACAGGTCCATAGGACATAGAATGTAGAGAATTTTGAGTCTCCTTTCCTTTCAAAGATACATCAATCTAGAGTCATGTCTTTTTTGTTTTTTCCTGCCCTAGCACCTAACCTTGTGTCAGAGACATTGTAAGGGAGTGGTAAATATTAAGATGAAGAAATGAGTGGAAATGGGTAGCATAAGCATAAGTATTAAATAGCAGTAGGTGACACACTCACCTGACTTACCATGGTTTCTGATATAACATGGAAAAGAAAAACATACATGTAGTCAAAAGACACCCAAGAATACCTTATGCATACACCATTTAATTAGCTTTAGTTGAATAGAGTACACATCAGACAGATATAAATGCAATAAATGACCCAAATGAGTGATCAAAATGAAAAGTTGAAGTCAGGTTCCAGCAAGCTGCACATTTTAGGCAGGCTATACGATAGAGAGGGCTGTTGGCTGAGAGAACAGGAATATGCCTTCAAATTGTGAAGAAAATATTAGAACTATGTCATTCATCCTCCCTATCAAGACTGCTCAAGCTGAGTGTCTTGATTTTGGTTTTTAATTACTTCAATACTCATAAGATATCCCCATCTAGCTCACATTTGAATAACACCACAAGACTGAATTAAGAACAAGAAATGTTGATCCCTATGACACAGAAGAGAAAAACAAGCATCAAGAGAGGCTACATTGACCTGGGTTTCGAAGAGTCCAGTTCCTTGCTTGTGGCTTTTCTACTAAATAAAACCATTTTTTATTATGGGCTTCATTTGGACTATCATGAGATTCAGCTCCAGGCTCATTTTCTTAGGCCTTTGTTTCTACTCCCTGCCACTCTGCCTCATTCAGAAAGCTATAGATTTCCTGACAGAAGGCAAGTACATTAAAGGTGGCCTCTCAGTTGGCTTGACTATTAAAAGTGCCATTTCTGTGTTTATCCTGAGGTTTGGGAAGCTCCAAGGGATGCCCTCCTCCTTCCATTCTAACGAAGTCTCAGAGTCAGCATTTCAGACCTCACAATACAATATATTAATGGAGGAGGAGCCTAGAGACCATTATCCAGAAGTTACTAAATGTCAGGACCATGGAGGTAGGCTTTATGGATTTCTTTAAAGAGCTTCATTAACTTGACTAATTGGAAAGTAGAGATTTGCAAACTTGCCTGCTTGTAAGGGTGAGAAGACAGTCAATAGGATGTGTGCAGGACATAAGGGACTGTGATAAGCCCCTAAGCACTCCTGGCAAATGCACAATACAATTGCATTTGGTACAGTGTAAACAAGGGTGATAACTGAGACAGCAACAAGCAGCAGCAAGAGCTGCAGATTTGGAGTCACCCTGACCTGGATAAGAATCCTGACCACACCAGTTATCAACATTGAGAATACGAAGCAACTGTGTACATTCTCTGAGCTTAATTTAACCTAATTTTAATGACTCCAGGTAAAGATGATAAGGTGAGAATACTTTTATTTCTAAAGTGAAAAGTAAAGACATCTTGAATTATGCAGGACTAGGATGCAACTCAGTGCCAATGCACGTTCCTTGCATGTGCAATGCCCTGGATTCAATCCCCAGTAGCAAAAGAGAAACAAACAGACCCCAAAATTATGCAGACCCACAGAGTATAAGATAAAAGCAGTAGAGGGAAGAAGCAATAAATATTAGCAGCTATGAAGTTGATAGACAACAGGAAGAACATAAAGGAAGCTGAATCCTAGACTAGTACTCAGAAAAACTAAAATGCCATTGGGTTTGAATATGTATTGAACTTTCTCAAAAAGACAAAGCAGGTGATTAGTATCAGGTATTTCTGGGAATATGAAGAAGAGAGTTGCATAGATTCTGTCTGGGTCTACCAGCAGTGAAAAGGAGAAGTAAAACGATGATGCTGATGGGGCAGCTGGAGAAACAAGACCTGCTGAGATGTCTTCTACCTGTTTCCACACAGAGCACAGGAAATGTGAGTAGTCTCACAAGGAAATGACTGTGTGGTCTGCCTGGAAGACTTAGCTGCTAGGGGCTTGCTTCATTAAATACTTGATCTTCTAAACTTAGTTCAGAATAATTGGCATTCTGTATCTTCTGTACTTGGACAGTGGAAATATTAATATTGGTCAGTGTCCTGACATGTGTAAGATGCCAATGATCTCTGTTCAACCCTGGGGGTGGGGGCGAAGGAGCTCCAGTAAGACCTGTGGTTGAACTTGCTTTCTAGCTCAGTAGTTTGGGAATTCAGAAAAGTTTACATTCAACTTTGAAAAATGAAAAACCTGTGAGTTTCTTATTTGAATTTCTACATGCAAAATGTTTTCCCCATTTCATGTAACAGATATGAAGAAAATCGTATCTACTAGAACTTTTGATTTTTACATTCAAAATTCAAAGCATTCAAGGTACACTGAGCATAAATGTGAGTTCACTTACCGTGAGGGCTGTGATCATATGCAAGGTATAATCCCTGTGGGAATAAATTTTATACACCTGATAATATACTATAATTCCTCTATATTAAAAGCATGTAAAATGAACAGTTGTCTCAACAAGTTTTATTTTGGGAAAACAACCATAATTACTTTCATTGGACATATTAGTTCTAACATGTCTCCCATCCTGAGTTATAGTTGGACCAACTCTGTCTTAAAATGAAGGAAATATAATATTTTGTTATATGAGGAAGGCGATAATGAGAAGTGCATGAGTGGAGAGATAACAAATGATACATAATACAAGAAGCATTACCGATGAAAATGCCACATGTTCCCCACATGAGTGAAGAGAGCACTCTGTAAACAGAGGCATGTGCACTATGTAGATACAGTTCAGTGATGCATGTATCTGCATATATTCTATATATTAGACCTCTATATTATATACTCAGAGAGGTAGTGGGCCAAGATTCTCTCTTATTCTTTAGGATTTCTCTTCAGACTCTTGGTTGTTTACTTTGCTGTAAAAAAGCTTTTTAATTTGATGTTATCCCATTTATTGATTCTCAGTTTTATTTCCTGTACTTTAGGAGTCTTACTTAAGAAGTTTTTACTGGTGCCTATATGTTGGAGAGTTGGTGCTATGTTTTCTTCTAGTGATTGCAAAGTTTCTGGTCTAATTTCTAGGTCTTTGATCCATCTTGAGTTGACCCTTGTGCAAAGTAAGAGATAGGAGTCTAATTTCATTCTTCTACACATAGATATCCGGTAAAGGAAATGTGTTCTATATACACAGTGGAACTTTACTCAGCCATTAAGAACAAAATTATGTCATTTGCATGAAAATGGGTGGAACTAGAGAATATTATGCTAAGTGGGCTCAGCCAATCTCAGAAAGTCAGGAGTCCTATATGTTCTTTCAAACATGGAGGCTAGAGAGAAATTAGGAAACAAAAGGGAATTCAGATAGATGAAGAGAAGACCAGTTGAATAGTGGGAAAGGGGAAAGGAAGGGGAAAAAGGAGGACTGTGGAAGGAAAGAAGTTCAAATAATGTTTTGTCCATATACGAAATATCACTACCAATTTTACTAACATGTACAGGGAAGAAGGATTGGGGAGCAGGATGGAATGTGGAAGAAAGCACACCAAATGCTGAGTGCACATATGCTTGTATCACTTCACATCTCCCTACGATGTATAATACAATGCAATAAAACTATAAATAAAACTATAAAATTAAAAGATCACAGAGCGATCTCATGCAAAAGATTAAAACTTCATTTATGATAACCAGATGATCTTTGAAATAATGGAATCAGTCACTAAACTTAAAAAAAGAACAATTACAAGATTTCACGTAAAATTCAGATCTGACTTTTAGCAACTGTGTCATTGCTGTCAACTGGCACTAGTAAAAGAGAGTAGCTTGCCTATCCAGACTTGACCTATGTACTCTCTGTTTGACCAGAGTCACGGCTACACTGCTTCTCTCAGTCAGGTTTCTAGTCTGGTACTGGGGGCATGTTTACTTTTCCTCCAGCCTCTCAATGAAGGCTACTTTATGTTCCTCTGCAAGGCTTGGGTACTTGTACCTGTGTGGTTGTACTGGCTCCAGTACTTACTGTGTACTTTTTTCAAGCTTCTCTTTGCCTCAGTTTCCTCCTCTATAAAATATAAGTTATACATCCCTTATAGTGTTATATGAATATTAGGCTATTTCTGACAAAGTATTTGGAACTATCACTGGCAGAAGGTAAGTTCTCAGTACTACTGTAATCATGATCATCATCATTCTTCATGATCTATTAAAATGTCACCCTCTAAGCAAAACCTTTCCTGGCTGTCCACACCCCAACATGGTTCATCTTCTTTTGCCCAAAACTCTAACAAGCACATACCTCTACAATTCCTGAAACTCAGCTCATGTCTCAATCCTCTATGAAATCATCTCATTGATGGAAAGAGCCATGTTTTATTCATTTCTGCATTCCCAGAACTTGACACAGTATAAAATACCTGCTTAATGGATTTTTATTCACTTATTTTTATTTATCATTTGTTATTAAACATTACACACATCAGGACATTAGTGTGCCTTTGGCTAACATGACAGAGTATATAATCTATCACTTGAACTATTCTATGTTAATAGCAGCAAATCTGTTAACTCCATGTTCATACTTTCTTATCTCCTAATGATTTCTTTCAGAGCAAGAATTCAATCTGAGCTATATTTTTCAAACTCTTCCAATGTTTGCTGTAGATTCTATGCTGTGCCAGTGCAGCAAATATGTCTTCATAGCCTCTGCCTGTAAAGCTTTGTCTGGCATGCAAAAAGGACCTTCCAAAAGTCGTTGAAGAAATCTTAGTGAATAAATGTACAAATGGATGCTTTTCTCTAGCTAGAGATTAACTCTCTGTTAAAGCCAACACACAAAGTTCTTGATTAAAGAAGTGTGGGGCATTTCTTAAACCCCATCTGTTCCTTCTGTAACCACAAAGTGATATCTGTAAGATACTGCATTCTCAAATCTGCAGGTCATATGGCAATCCTTCTTTTACCTGTGAGGTGCTCAGAATAACCAGTGAAGTTGGATAAGAAAAAGAATTTGAAAGACATGTAAAGTAACTTCTGGGCACAAGCTGAAAACTTAGTTCAAAGTGACATTTGCCAACAATGACTGTTACACACTGAACTAGAACATGGTGACAGTTGTCATTAAATGTGAATAGGAAATGACCTGTACTTACATAATGAGAATGTGAAAAGTTAAGGGATAAGAACAAATAGTGGGAAAGAAGAAGAAACTCAAGATGATTTTCAGACACATAATCAGAGAGACTTCCATAGACTCAAAACATTTTACAGAAAATAATACCTTGCATTTTGAAGGTAGTTAGCATTTACTCATGCCCTCATCAATTTGATACTCAAATCAACCTTGGGAGACAGAACAGTATGAGCCTCATTTTTTTTTTTTAGATGAGATAACCAAGGGTTAGGATTTTAAGTCCCAAAGTTTAATACATATTAGACAATTTCTCTCTGAAAAAAATGTATCTATCTCAGATTAAATAGGGTTGATGACTACCCTTTCACCAGCTGCCCTCGTATTAATGCCAAATGTTTCAGATGCCATGTTAATAAAATAGAATATTCTAAATAAAACCTTCAAGGATTCAGGTCTTCTCAACTGTCTCTAATTCCTATAATCATAAGTTTAAAATTCTCTGACATGCAATGCAAGGTGTAATTTCAGTTTCTGGGATTCTCACTCCAGCTTTTCATGTGAAGGCTGGGGGATGACCTTCCTAAGTAGCGCTGCCATTAACATTTATGTTAACCTTCATCAGTTCCTCTTTCAAAGACAGATGGCTCTTCACTTCACCTACGTCTGTCCTGATCTGAATAACCTTTAGTGGTACTTGCTTTACAACCTTTGGAAATTCAGCTTTTAAAGAAATCATTGTAGTGTACCTTTGAAGATACACAGGAATATACTAGCAGGGATGCCTGGCTGGGGGCCTGGGCAGAGCACGTCACCAGCACTCCCTTAGAGCCTGCTGGCTGATTACAAGGAGCATTATTCCTGTGTCCCACTATGTCCCATGGTGTAATGGCCAATAAATTTATAAAGTGTTGTATGGCATAATAAATAGCACTCTATACTTTCTATAAG
The DNA here is from genome assembly GCA_004027185.1 of Glis glis. NCBI lineage: Eukaryota > Metazoa > Chordata > Mammalia > Rodentia > Gliridae > Glis > Glis glis. The sequence continues at coordinate 17,192 of PVJS01019914.1, read as the reverse complement.
TATGTTCATCTCTTATTTTTTCACTTTTGAAAATGAAGTCTATTAAAGTACAATTTGCATATGATCAAATTTGCCTTTTTATGTGTATCTTTGAGATGCATACAAAGTCATGTAAAGATCTCTATAAACAATTTATACATTTGCCTCACCCCTAAAATCCTTCATTGCTTCTTTTTAGTCAACCTATCTCTCCAATCCCATCCCCTCTTAATATTTACTAAGTCTTCCATTCACCAGGATGAAATCATTCAAAAAAAGCTGATTTCTACTTTCTTTCACTTAAACATACCCATCTGTCTTATAAATACTGTGTTTGTGTGGGGGGCGGGGGTGCTGGGGATTGAATCCCACAACATTCTACTTCTAAGCTACACCCCCAGCCCTCTTTTGTTTTTTTTTTTTATTTTGAAACAGGGTCTCACTAAGTGTCTGAGGCTGGCTTCGAACCTGCGACCCTCCTGTCTTACCCTCCCAAGTATTGGGATTACAGACATGCACCACCATGCCAAGCTTGTCTTATAAATATTTATTCAACATATTTAAGCTCATTGGTAACAGACCATGGCTGATTTTCTCAGTATGGTTTTCCCCAATGTCTAGGAGATACTGGTACACAGCAAATACTCAATAAATGTGCAGTAACTGGGTGACTGCAACTCTACCCCCTGAGAGACTCAAACTTCTATTTATTTATGAAAGGCCCTGAAAGTCCTGCAGTATAAAAACCTATACCTTCAATGACTTTCCACTCTATCTTTCCCTCTCAAAAATTTCTAATGTTTCAAAACTTGTTGCATGACTAGAAGTCATGTAAGTGATCTACATAGGAGATCTAACTTTAAGAGTTATTGGAATATGGATTATTTTAAATGTGGTTGAGCTCGACTAGTGGGAAAATGTCGAATGAGTAAAATAGTAAAGAAAGAAAGAAAGAAAGAAAGAAAGAAAGAAAGAAAGAAAGAAAGAAAGAAAGAAAGAATAAGTTGGACCAGAACTGAGCCCTGGAGCAACATCAAAATATGGGGTTAAATGAAAGAAAAGTAGATTTTAAAGAAAACAGAGTTCAGAGACAAGGGAAAATGACACAATGATTGTCTAGCACCATAGAAACAGAAAAGTAAAAGTTCCAAGACAATGGTTGTAGTTCTCTATCTAAATGATATAGGAGGAGGCTTGAGAGAGTCTACAGGGTACAACACAAGGCAATTATTAGTGACATTAGGCAGAATAATTTTTACAAAAATGAGAGAAGCAGCACACTGGAAGCATCAAACAATGAGAGGAGTGAGGATGCAGACGCAGCATGTACACAAACTATGAGAATTTTGGTTTTGAAAAACCAAGCATAGTGATTGAAGGAGGTTCTGAGATGAAGAGAAGGTGTAATTAAGAAGGCCAATGCAGTATGTTTCAGTCCACTTTGTGCTGCTATGACAGAATAGCACAGACTTGATAATTTACAAACAATGGAAGTTTATCTTGCGAATGGTTCTGGAGGCTGGGAACTCCACATTCAAAGGGCCTCATCGAGTGAGGACCTTCTTAAGGTAACATTACTCAGCAAGTGCATCAGATAGCAACACCAAGTGCTGTGTGCATGCATGTCACTATCACTCAGAACTACATTATGATATAAGGCTGCAATGCACTAATAAAAATACGTTAAAATAAATAAAAGGAAATAGAGCAAAGGGCTTGAACTCATTATTGTATCTTTTATCCACTCCCACCATAACTAACCCACTTTTGTGATAACATCATTAAGTCATTCATGAAGACAGCCCTCATGAACTAATCATCTCTTAAAAGTCCCACCACCTGACAGGGTTACACTGGGGATTGCATTTCCAACACATGGCCTTTGGAAAGTATATTCGAAACCTGGCCCTGGAATATTATAAATATTTTATTTGGTATTTTTCACACTAAAAGCTCTTTATGCATCTATTTATGACAAAGCAGCACAATATAAAGATGAAAAGCCATAGCTAGGTATCTCTCTCTCTTTGCCCTTTGCCTTTTCCACCTACACAGAAACCCAAACCAATTTTAATAGGAGAATGTGCATATTTTCCTCATTAGTATGGAAATATGAAAGCATATATACTAGTAAAAAGAAGGTTTGATTGTTGTGTCTTTTTCAATTTGTTTTCTGCATGTTTATTTTGTTGCCCTTTTTATCATTTTATTGATACATTGTAACTATACAACAAAGTATATATACACATATCATTTATATATACATATATCATATGAGTTTGTTATTTTTTACCAAAATGGAATCATACCACATATAGTTCTAAACTTTTCTGAATGAGAATAGTTAATCTGTACAAATATGTACACATGAAATTATTTTTCTTATTTGTTTAAGAAAATCTGGAAACACATATTTCACTTTATATATTAATCATCAGTTCCAAACTTCAGAGGTTTGTTTTTTTAAAATGCAGTTTTTTTTTATTCTGTGGTCGTCTCCTCCTTCCCCAGCCCCTGCCCTCTCTGTCCACAAATCTCCTACTTCCAACCTTTGAAACTTTTGTTAGCAATCAGATTTGTATTATTTCATACTTTTTGAATAATATCACATAGCCTTTATTTTAACCTGTTCATGTCTCATCAGTATACAAATATGCACATTCAAATAATTTAAAATATAAATGGCCTTAGTAATATTTCTTCCTTAAAAGCTACCCATCTTTCTCTTCATCCCTAGGAGGCAAAAAACAAAATTGAAAAAACCTGGGGGGGTCTATATATCTTTAATGCATATATAGAGTTCAGAAATCAAAATGCAGGTTAATATTCCTAGAAATTTCTATCTGAAGATCTTCAAAATGCTTTCAAATTGCTCATTAAGCCTCTCCACGCCAACCAATTTAACTAAGGAACATATAGTAACTTCACAGAGGGATCATTTCGTTTGACTCAAGTGTTCTTCCCTAGAGTAGAATAAAATAGCTATGTGATAACCTAGAGTTACACCAAGCTGCATCCTACGATGGGAAATGAATGGTTCTATTAGGGAGAAATGAATCTGCCAAGGGAGTTTATACAAAATGTGTTTTAGATTTAGAATTTGCATGGCATGCTAGTTTTTATCGCTATTAATATGCTATTATGAAGCTGGGTGCTTGGTGTTTTAAAGTGCCTCCTGATCATAAATTAGTCAACACATAAAATACTCATGAAATAGCATCCCAATTTTCCAGTTGAAATCTCTGCATCCCTAGGTGATTAAATGACTCTCATCAGGTGTTTCAATTTCTGTATTTGTCTCCCTGCAACTTTCTCCATAAGGGTGCATGTACTTTGGAGTATCTATTGTGCTCTATGTGCAGAATTAAATAGGTGCTTTGCACATGGGATCCACATTTATATCCCCGAATGGTTCAGCAACCTGGTTCTGGTTTGATACTTCTATGATTTGGATGGAAAATGTCCCCATAGCCCCGTGTCTAAAGGCTTGATCCGAGGACTGACCTGTTGGAAGGCAGTGGAACCTTTAATAGGTGGTTTCTAGTGGGAAGTCCTCAGGTCACTGGGAATACCACCTTTAGAAGGTAATTCTCACAAGAGGATTATTGGAAACACTTGAATTGGCCTCACCCTCTCTCTCCGATCCAGTTTGTGATCTGATCATTTGCTTCCTGAGTGCTCACACCATGATGTATCACTGTCCATTTCTCTCACCAGAGGTCAAGCCAGTGAGATCCCCCAGTCCTGGACTTTGAACCTCCAAACTGTGAGCTGAATAAATCTATTCTCTTTAGAAATTAGCTGCATCAGTATTCCATTGTAGTAATGCAAAACTGACAAATACAAATTCGTATCAGTAGCTGTGTATGTTCAGGTGCAACAACTTTTAAACACACTTTAAGTACTAGTCACTGTGCATACATTTATTTTATATTTTACTAATGTTCTATGGAATGTGGATTATTACTCATTTTTACATGCACAAACACTGAAGTTGTGATTAAGTGAATAGTTGGTATCTGAAAGTGGGAGAATGGTTATTTCCACATGTATGTATTTATGAAACCCAAATAATAATTGATTATACAAAACTACTCCTAATTTTCTTCTGCTATCTATGCTGCACTGCCCTCATAAAATAGGAACAATACCTTTATACATACTATACAAATAGGCTTTTGCTTAAGACATTAGTATTTATTTCTCACCCTCATTACATGTACTCTAAAGATTGGCTGCAAGTTTGCCCCAGATTCTGGCAAATTTCTACTAGTGAATTCTTATTCCAGGACCCAGAATGAAGAAGTAGAGGCCATTTGGGTCATAATTTACTCATGACAGAACTTAGAGGCTCAAGGAACTAACTAAGCTATACAGTCATCTTTATTCATTTATTTATTTATTTTTATACAATTGTGTTTAAACCTCTGTGGGGAGGTGGTCCATGCGATGATTGTTCAGATTACATTGGCCCAAGACAATCACATGGACAGGACATGAAGGGGCCAGGGAAGTTCATTCCATATGGCAAGTCATTTTTGACAGGCTGTGCAGATAATCCTGTTTCTGGTGAGGGAGCCAATAGTTGTGAACTACACAATCTACCATATTTCCAAAGGCACAGCCAAGTCTCTATGTTTCTGGGTGAATTTTGAAACCTTTATAATCTAGCTAAACCCTAGAAACACAGCTAGAGTTCCCACCACTGTCTATAATAATTCATCTGCTCTGTCCACACTGTATTTTTTTTCTATTGCCCATTGCTCAAGCTGTTTTCTCTACCTGGGATATTTCCTATCTCCTACTCTATCTACATTTCATTTCACCTTTCTTGGCCCATACTCAGTTGCACTGGGACGTGTAGTTTGGGCAGTGAAATGTGAAAGAAGGTAGTATTTTCCAACTCCAAGCTAGGCCATACATTTCCTGCATGATCCCGTGTTAAAAATGGCACTGTGACAAGACAGAAGGATGCTGTATTCATGAGAACTCCTTGGACAATGCTTCCATGGAGATTAGCCTGACCTAGTGGAATTGAGAAATAGACAATACACCTCCCACATACATGAAGGGAGAAAGGGAGAGAAAAAAAAACACTAGAAAAAGGGAAGAGAAATAAATGAAATCCCAAAATATAATTTATAAACACAAAAAACATAGGGAACAAAAAAAAAAGAAGGGACACACTACAGACTAAAATACAAATACAAAATTAAACTGAATGGGAGAGGTGAGCACATTGAATATAAAATTCAACACCCAACTATATACAGTTAACATGAGGTTTTAAACATGTTTTAAATTTGAAGGCAAACAAGAGTTGAAAATAAAACGATGTCACATGATATGTTAACAGCACACCAAGTAAATTTCAATGCAAGAGTTATTACTGGAAAGAAAGAGGCTTGTTTCATGATGTTGAGTGTCATTTTTGCAACTTGTTACTTGTATTTAGTTGCACAATGCCAACTCATCTCACCATAATAATCCCAAATTGTGTATGCATTTGTAGCAAAGCTTTACATACATGAATCAGAAACTGATGAAAGCAGAGGGAGAAAAGAATGAATCCAAGTTGGGGATTTTAACAATGATTACTAATAAAAGAGATGAAATGACTGTTAAAGCCCAAAGCATTTAGCTGTATTCCAAACCCATAGGGAAAAAAAAGAGGGAAGGCGGTGAGGTGAGATATACTTCTAGATTTCCTACAGATTGGATGGACCCATCATTTCTACTTATATTCAGTTGACCAGGTCATAATTTAGTTATCTGGGTATACCTAGCTACAAGAGAATTGGAAAAATACATTCCTTATTCTAGATGGCTCAGCTTAAAATTATATACATATGCTGTATATGTATATATGTATACACACACAAACACACACACACACACACCACACACAATTCTCACACTCTCTCAGTGAAGCTAAGTTTGGCTTTTGGACAATGATTACATGCAATTCACAACTTCCTGAAAGGGAAAGAAAATTTTAGGTTGTTTTAGTTAATATAGTTTTGAAATATAAATTACCAAAATACATATAAAAGAGAAAGTGTCCTAGAGTTGCAATGACATTTTGATATTATTGCATCAGATATCAATTATTATTGTAAAGTTATATATAGTAATACAAATAAAATGGGTATTGGCAAAAAAAGAGAAATGGAACAAAACTGAAATGTTCAGCAGTTGCTTGAAATTTATTTTAGACTGCGTTTACAAACTTGATATCTATTTTAGGTTGCATTAGAAAACAATAGCAAAAGAATGCGCTATTCCACAAATTATGTTGTTTTTATTGTGTATTTACTTTATATCTCTTTCTCATAAAAATTATCTTATTTCTATAGAAATACGTAGGTAATAAACATGGGAGACATGAGAAGTGAAGTGTTAGTAAAGCTAAGCCCATAGTCAAAGGAAAAGACTGATACTTTTGAAAACTTCAAAGTGTAACATTTAAAACAAAACAAAAGTAAAATTAAAATATTAACAAAAAATAAGGAGGGACTGATTGGAATGTTTTGTGATATATGTTTTTCAAATCTTATGAAATAAAATGGAAAAAGGTCAATGAAAATGAGGACCAACAATATGAACAACTAATACACAAATGAGGCAATCCAAATGAATTAAAATACATCAAAATATCAACCACACTTGGTAATTAGGAAAATACAAATTAAAGCAATGAGATTATTCCATAGTCATGATGCCTGCAAGCACTTCAGAGTGGCAACCAAGTGTTGGCAAGCAAACCAAAGTATTCATACACAGCAAGGATGAGTAGAAATTGGTACATATAAGTAAGGCATGTTTGTTGACATGAATTGAGAAAGTCTTTGTAGTCAAGCTGAAAATGTTCTTGTCTGAGGACCTCTATGTCTCACTTGCTGGTATATCCTCTGGTAAAGTCCTCCCACGTGTACACTAATACAGGGGAAGTGGGTGCATTTGCATTGTTAATCATAGGAAAAATAGTTACACCTTAAATATCACTCAGGAAAAGAAAATGCATAAATATTTTGGGACATATTCATATGATGGGATAATATATAGCAGATTAGTTAAATTTATGTAGTTGAGAAAAAATTGAATATCTACTATGTGTCAGGACCTATTTTAGGTATTAGGGATAGAGGAGTGAAAAAATTGATATATATTACTCCCTTCATTGAGGTTATATTTAAGTGGGGAAGAGGTGAATTAGTTATATAATTAAAATATAAGTTTATTAGACAATGATAAGTTCTATGGAATAAAACAAAATATAGGAGAAGGCTGGAGAGTGATGATGTGTTGTTGGCAGTTTTAAAAAAGATGGTTAGGGAAAGTGGCACTATTAGGTATAATTTAAGCAAAAACCTGTAGGAAGTAAAAGAACCAATCACATGGATACCTTGGGAAGCCATTCTATATAGAGGGAATAGCAAAGATAAAGAGCCTAAGGTGTGTGAATAGCAAAGACATCAACTTATGGCTAGGGTAGAGTGATAAGGGCAAGGGAGAAGCAGTTAGAGATACTCTCAGAGAAGTGAGAGTGAGGGATGGGGCTTGCTATTCTATATATTATTCAGAAAAAAATGCATAGCCTGAATCAAGAAATTGGCCTTAGCTGGGCTTGGTGGTGCATGCCTATAATGCTACTACTTGGGAGGCTGAGGCAGAAGGATCACAGATTCCAGGCCACTGAGCAATAACTTAGTGAGACACTTATTTTTCTCATAAAATAAGACTGGGGTGTAGCTCAGAGGTAGAATGCCCCTGGATTCAGCAACAACAAAAACAACAGTAACAACAACAAATTATCCAAAAATTTGACCTTTTTTATAGTGGGGAGGTTTTGAGAGCAGAAATATGATCTAACTTGAGGTTGAAAAGATAGTTCTGTCTGCTATATTGAGACTACAGAGGAGAAAGTATAAAGATGGAAGGAAGTTTTAACATCAATTGGGAGGTACCTGGAAGAGATTGATTGTGGTGGGAACCTGTTGGTGGTGGGAAGGTGAGAAACAGATTACAGATGTAGCAGTAAAACTCAAGAATCATAATTTTTGGAATTCAAAAATTATAAAACTGGGGCTGAAAGAATGGATGTGGGGTTAACAACTGCCTCATGATCATTGAGGATTCTCTCAGTTTGGAGTAAATTCAAAATTGTGCAAGTTTCACTACATTTCCTCATGTGTTTCTTATGCAAATAGAGATTGACTTAAAATATTATCAACATTAACCCCATGGTAATGTGAACCCATATGATATGCATTTGAAACTTTTGGGTCCCACTTATCACATTACACCAGGATTGATTGTACACTGAGGGTAGAGCTATTAGCAACTGCTGATGGGACGATTGTTGGCTGAAAAATATAGAGAAATGTCTAGCAGACTGGGATGCTGATACCTGATCAATTGGAAGAAGTAAATTATAAAAAAAGTCAAAGTATCAAATTTCAGTAAAAATATAGTAGTCTATATTTGGACATGTTATACCTGAGTTCAAATTATACTAAAGAGCTATAGCAATAAAAACAGCATAAAATTGGTATCAAAAAAAACCCCAGACACATAGACCTATGGAACAGAATAGAAGATATAGAAACAAATCCACACTTACAGCCAGTGGATTTTTTTTTACAAAAGTGCTAAAAACATATGCTGGAGAAAAGACGGCCTTTTCCAACAAATGATGTTGGGAAAACTGATTATCAATTTGTAGAAAAGTGGAATTAAACCCCAACCTTTCATCCTGCACAAGAGTCAACTCAAGATGGATCGTAGACCTGGAAATTAGGCCAGAGACTTTGCAATTATTAGAGAAAGGCATAGATCCAACTCTCCAACACATAGGCACAGGTAGAAACTTTCTCAAAAAGACCCTGCAAGCTCAAGAAATTAAAATGAGAATTAACACGTGGGATGGCATTAAGTTAAAAAGTTTCTGTGCAGGAAAGGAAACCATCAAGAGGATAAAGAGAGAGCTGTGTACACTGTTAGTGGGATTGCAAATCAGTGAAGCTACTATGGAGATCAGTGAGGAGATTCCTCAGCAAATTGGGAATGGAACCACCATACAATCCAGCTATGCAACTCCTAGGCATCTTTCCAAAGAAATTGAAGTTAGTTGAAATTAGAATATTATAGTTACACATGCGTTGTTATGTTTATAGCAGCACAATTCAAAATAGTCAAATCATGGAACCCACCTACATGTCCATCAACAGATGAATGGATTACAAAATTTTGGGAGATATGTGTATATATACACACACAGTGAAATTTTACTTGGCAATGAAGAACAAAATTACATCATATGCAAGAAAACGAATGTATCTTGAGAACATTATGCTAAGTGAGATTAGCCAGTCACAGAAAGTGAAGAGTCAAATGTGGAAGCTAGGGAGAAATAGAGATCCAAGAGTGACTTTAGATACAGGAAGACAAACCCCAGTAGAGCGAGAGGGTCTAGTGGAGGATGGTTGTGGGGGGAGGGAGAATTAATGAAGGAAACTCTTCCATTTGTGCTATGTACATTCACAAAGTAATCAATGCTGATATCGATATCATGTACAGGGAAGTGGAAGGAGTGGGTTGAGAGTCAGGGGAAAGCTCACTGAGTACTATGTGCATGCTGGTCCCTGGCTCTCTGAACTTGATTATGATGTGAGGTTACAATGCACCAATAAAAGTATATTTAAAGCCGGGCGTGATGGTGCATGCTTGTAATCCCAGTACTTGGGAGGCGGAGACCAGAGGATCTGGGTTCGCAGCCAGCCTCAGCTACTTTGTGAGACCCTCCGCAATTTAGCAAGACCCTGTTTCAATATAAAGGATAAAAAATAGGGCTGGGGGTATAGCTCGGAGGTAGAATGCCCCTGGGTTCAATCCCCAGTACTGCAAAAAAAAAAAGTATATTTAAAAATCATGGACCTATTTATAGATCAATGTGAGTATATGAGTTAGTTGGGAATATGAACATGGCCTCAGAGGAGAGATCCAGACTGAGCATATAAAATTTTAAAGCTGTCATATGCGTACAGTGTATACACATAATATTTAGCCATATGTGTTATACTCAGAATACATACAGTTTTAACTTCAAGAGTCTCCAACATTTAGAAGTCAGATGAGAACAAGCCAGGAAAGGAAATAGTGCCCATAAGTTGGAAGAAAACCAGGAGAGTATGTTATGCTAGAATCCAAGTATTCAGCGTGTTCTGAATAGGAGAGAATGACCAGGAGGAAGAGTGTGTTGTAGCTGTAGGTAGGTTAAATAAGAAGAAGGCTGAGGGTCAGCAGTGGGGCCAAATGCCTGTACTTCCAGTACTATATAGGCTGAGACAAGGGGATCACAGGTTTGAGCCCAGCCTCAGGAATTCAACGATGCCCTCAGCAACTTAGGGAGACCCTGTTTCAACATAAAAAATAAAATAGCACTGGGGGAGTAGCTCAGAGGTAGAATGCCCCTAGGTTCAATACCCACTACCACAAAACTTTTTTAAAAAATTAAAAAAATATGAGACTATAATGCACCAATAAAAGCACAATAAATAAATAAATAAATAAATAAATCTACCAGAGAATTTAACTTATTGGCATGAAATACCAGAATGAAAAAACAATGTCTTTACTATAGTCGATTTACTTTAATGTAGAAAATCCTATTGTACATAACATTTGTAAATAATCACTATGGAAATTGGTAATAGAAATGACATTATAATCTCTGTGGTATCAAATCTGCATACTCTTTTTTGTTGAGTGACAGAAATTGTAAAAGATATAATAATCTACAGATTAATCTCTAACATCTTTTAAAGTTTGGGAGTTTTTAACAGTCTAATGTAATACAATTAATATTAGAATACTTTATACTCTGATGGAAAAAAACACACATGCAGGTAACAAGAAGAAAAGAAGCATTTTATAGTATGGGAAATACACCAAAAACCTAATCAGAGCTTTTGGGATACATCAAGAACTGATTGCATGTTTTAGTGATATAACAGAAAATGCTGGTCTACATATTTTCAAGAAGAAATAAATAGAAAATTAGAACAATAAAAATAAATAAATTAAATTAAAAAAAGAAGGCTGAAGTTTAGCCTTTTAATTTCTAAATGTAAAGCCATGCCCAGTATTGACAGGACAGAACTGAGTGGGGGTGAAAAAGTTATATGTGAAAAACTGGTTGGATGTGAGCTCAGAAGCAGGTAAAATAAATCAGAGATGACTTTGTTATGAATCAGAGATTCAAATCAGAGATTCACTGGGCAGAGGAGGAAATACAATGTGGGTTAGAGAGGCTTGCATTTTTGTTTTTAATTTTCAGCATATTTGTATTGATGCAAGAAAAGGTTCAGCAGAGAGGGAAAGTTTGTGAGGCCTAAGCGAGGACAAGTTGCTTACAGCGGTGTACTAGGCTGAAGCCTGAGGTGTGTGGAAAGGGATCAGTCTTAGACAGACACAGCAGTTTTTTTTAACAGAACAGGTGGAGTGGATTACCTGACACAGATGCAGGTTTGCGGGTGGATACTGTAATAGAATTGTGTGAGATCCTCCTTTACAATTACTTATATTTTTTCAGGGTAGTAAAAAGCAATATCAGTAGATGAGAAGTAGGATGATGACAGATTGAGAAGAGAGGGGAAGATATTAGACAGCCATAGAATAGCATGGGAAAGTGAATGGGATATGGAACCCTGACATGATTTTTAGCATTAGTAATGAGCCACTTGCAGTTACCAATCATAACATTGCAATCCCATCTCCATTTCTATGTGAAATCATACAATAATAACAAAGTAAAGTCTTATGTGAACTTCCCTAGCCATGATCATCCGTATAGGGATTCAAACACAACAGGTTGACAGACGGATGGAATCAGTTCTGTGGTTTTGTTTTTTTTATTTTTTCATTTATTTATTTATTTTTAATATGTTTTTATTGGTGCATTGTAGTCTCACATCACAATGAGTATCAGTTTGGTGTTAACATATATGCACACAGCTCTTGGTGTCCCTCCCCCCCCCGCCTCCCCCCCGACATGTAGCACTGAGAATGATGTTGGTATAATCTCATATGTACACATTGTTTATGACAGTAATTCCATAGATTCACTTCTTTCTTCCCTTTCCCTTTCCCTTGTACCCTTCCCTTGCCCCACTGAGGGTTCTCTGTTGTCATTGGAGTCCCTTTTGTGTCCCCACTACTCCCTAGGTTGCACATATTAATGAAAACATATGTCCCTTCTTTTTTTTGTGATTGGCTAACCTCACTTAACATAATGTTCTCCAGATCTTTCCATTTTCTTGCAAATGTTGTTATTTTGTTCTTCTTTGTTGCTGAGTAGAATTCCATTGTGTGTATTTCCCATAATTTTGTAATCCATTCATCTGTTGATGGACACCTAGGTTGGTTCCATAATTTGGCTACTGTGAATTGTGCTGCTATGAACATGAGTATGCATATATTACTGTTGTTTTCTAGTTTCAATCCCTTTGGTATGATACCCAGTAGTGGTATAGCCGGATCATATGTTGGATCCATTCCCAGTTTTCTGAGGAATCTCCACACTGATCTCCAGAGTGGTTGAACTAGTTTGCAATCCCACCAAAAGTGTAGAAGAGTCCCAATTTCCCCACATCCTCGCCAACATTTGTTGTTGTTTGACTTCTTAATGCTTGCCATTCTAATTGGGGTCAGATGAAATCTTAGAGTAGTTTTGATTTGCATCTCCCTGATTGCTAATGATGTTGAACATTTTTCATGTATCTATTGGCCATTTGTATCTCTTCTTTCATGAAGTGTCTATTCATTTCAGTTGCCCACTTCTTGATCGGATTGTGTGTCTTCTTAGTGTAAAGTCTTTTAAAAGGGATAGCTTGCAAAAATCTTCTCCCATTCCGTAGGCTTTCTCTTTAAGCTCTTGATGGTTTCCTTTGATGAGCAGAAGCTTTGTAATTTAATGCTATCCCACTTATTAATTCTTGTTTTAATTTCCTGTGCTTTGGAGGTCTTATTGAGGAAGTTTCTACCTATGCCTATATGATGGAGTGTTGGACCTATGGCTTCCTCTAATAATTTCACAGTCTCTGGTCTAACTTCCAAGTCTTTGATCCATCTTGAGTTGACTCTTGTGCAGGGTAAGAGGTAAGGATTCAGCTCCATTTTTCTACAGGCAGATAACCAGTTTTCCCAGCACCATTTGTTGAAAAGACTGTCCTTTCTCCAACGTATGTGTTTGGCACTTTTGTTGAAAATCAATTGGCTATCAGTTTGTGGACTTGTTTCTGTATCTTCTATTCTGTTCCATTGGTCTATGTGTCTGTTTTTGTTCCAATACCATGCTGATTTTATTACTATAGCTCTGTAGTAAAATTTGAAGTCAGGAATTGTGATGCCTCCTGCATAGTTCTTATTGCTGAGAATTGGTTTGGCTATTCTGGGTCTTTTGTTTCTCCATATGAAACTAATGACTGATTTTTCTAGCTGTGCAAAAAATGATGTTGGGAATCAACGCAAATTACCAAAATCAGAAATGAAAAAGGGGATATCACCACAGATAGTGGAGAAATCCAGAGGATCATAAGAAGCTACTTTGAAAACTTATATTCCAATAAAATGGAAAACATGGAAGAGGTCAAAAGATTTCTAGACACATACAACCTACCTAAATTGAACCAAGAGGATAACAGAAAAACTGAACCAACCAATAGCTATCACAGAGATAGAAACAGCAATGAAAAGTCTTCCATCAAAGAAAAGCCCAGGTCCAGATGGTTTTCCAGCCAAATTTTACAAAACCTTTATAGACGAACTAAAATCAATACTTCACAAACTATTCTGTGAAATTGAAAGAGATGGAATTCTTCCAAACTCTTTTTATGAGGCCAACTTCACATTAATACCAAAGACAAATAAAGATACCTCAAGGAAAGAAAATTACAGACCAATATCATTAATGAACATAGACGCAAAAATTCTAAATAAAATACTAGCCACGCGCATTCAAAACCATATTGAGAAAATTGTACACCATGACCAAGTTGGTTTCATCCCAGGAAAGCTTGGCTGGTTCAACATATGCAAAACAATACATGTTACCCACCACATAAACCGAACTAAAACCAAGAATCACATGATCATTTCAATAGATGCAGAAAAAGCATTTGACAAAATTCAACACCCATTCATGTTAAGAACTCTACAGAAAATTGGAATAGAAGGAACATACCTCAATATCATTAAGTCAATGTATAAGAAACCCAAAGCCAACATCATATTGAATGGGGAAAAATTGCCAGAATTCCCCTTAAAATCAGGAACAAGACAAGGATGCCCACTATCGCCACTCCTTTTCAACATAGTCCTTGAAACTCCTGCCAGAGCAATAAGACAAGAGAAGGATATCAAAGGAATTCAAATAGGAAAAGAAGAACTAAAATTATCTTTATTTGCAAACGATATGATCCTATACCTAGAAGACCCAAAGAACTCAACCAAAAGTCTACTAGAGCTGATTGACAAATTCAGCAAAGTAGCAGGATACAAGATCAACCTAAAAAAGTCAGTAGCTTTCATATATGCCAACCGTGAATCCACTAAGAAATCCAGAAAAAACGATTCCATTCACAATAACTTCAAAACCAATCAAATACTTAGGAATAAACTTAACCAAAGAGGTAAAAGACCTCTACAATGAAAACTATAGAACACTGAAGAAAGAAATCGAAAAAGATCTTAGAAGATGGAAAAATCTCCCCTGCTCTTGGATAGGCAGAATAAATATTATCAAAATGGCCATCCTGCCAAAAATGATCTACAGAGTCAATGCAATCCCTATCAAAATACCAACATCAGTTCTGTGGTTTTGAAAGGCAGGAAGGACAAGGAGATTGCACATACATATATTCAAAGGAGGTCATGGAATTTAAGCTGGGTAGGGAGGAAATGGCAGAATTACAAAAAGGAGAAATACTAGTGAGGTAAATGAAGTACACAATTTTCAATAAGCATAGAACTCAAATAACACAATATCAAGTGTGAAAAAGGGTTATATACACAGATATAATTTGATTCCAAATATGTAAATTTAAAAGACTAAGTATAGATGGGCATGGTGGCACACGTTTGTAATCCCAGTAATTGTGAGGCTGAAACAGGAGGATCGCAGGTTCAAGGACAGCCTCAGCAAGTAGTGAGACTCTCATCAACCTAGCGAGACCCTGTTTCCAAATAAGAAATAAAATTGGGCTGGGAGTGTAGCTCCAAGGTCGAATGCTTCTGGGTTCAATCCCTAGTACCACAAAAATCAAAAGACTGATTATAATTAAAATATGATAGACATATGTAATAGAAATATATATTATAGATTGATAATGTATGTGTCTATGTATATTTATATTACATATGCATATTATACATACACACACAATGAAGGAGACGAGAAAACACATGGAAGCTTCAAAATAATGATTGCTTTAAAGGAGGAAGTTTCCTTTAGCTTTGGTAATATTTGCAGTACTTTATTAATTTTTTGTGGTACTGAGTATTGAAACTAGGAGCATTGTACCTATGAGCTACAACTCCAGTCCTTTTTATTTTGTTTTTGAAACAGGGTCTCTCTAGGTTGTTGAAAATCTCGCTAAGTTGCTGACACTGGTCTTGAACCTGCGATCTTCCTGTCTCAGCCTCCCAAGTACTTTATTTTTTTATAAGAGATAATAGCATATGGGCTGAGCCTGCACTTTGGGAGCTAGACTGCCTGAATTCAAAACTCACTTCTGTCATTATCACCCTTAGGTTTCCTTAACCTTTTTGTGCCTTTCTTTTCTCCTAAGTGTTCTGTGACCCAATTTCCTTTTTCTCTAAAATAGGAAATGTTAAAGACTAAATTTTGTCCTCGACTAAATTTTGTCCTCCTGAAATTCATATATTGAAGTCCTGTCTTGCAATATGCCGATATTTGAAAATGGGGCCTTTGGGAGGTGGTTCATGAGGCAATTATTATCTTAAAAGAAGGGACACCAAGAGGTCTCACTCATCTTGTTATATGGATACTCAACATGCATGTGTCTGTGCTCTCTCTCTCTCTCTCTCTCTTTCTCTCCCATGCAAGGGCACAGTGAAGGCCACCCTCTACAAGTCAGGAAGCGGGCCCTTGGTAGAACCTAACCATGTTGACACCACCATCTCCTGCTTTCAGAAATGTGAAAATATGAATTTCTATTGTTTAAGCCACCCCTACTATGGTATTTTGTTATAGCAGGGCAAACTAATTTATACAGGGATAAGAGTATTAGAGTTCTTTCTCATAACCATATTAAAACACTTCTACTACTACCATAAAAGTGCTTTATAAGCAGTAGCTCTAACTTCAAATTACCTGAAGATACATAGCAAAATATCTGAGTCACGGATATGTGGTTGGTAGCAATAATAATAGTTTCCTGTAATCTTGAAGAACTTAACATTTTAAAATAAAATGATAAATCAGTTTGACAGTGATATGGATTTGAGGGAGACAAGACTAAAATGAGATGACAAGTTCTGAGTATATTTCACTAGTGCTGATGACCTGTGATTGGGATTCCACTAGAATAGTGGAGGAAGACAGGAAAAGGAGGTGATCCACAGGATACTTGATTATCTGGTAATGATAGAGGAAGGAGGAAAGGATGACATCTGGGTTCCAGACCTGTGGAGAGAATGGTGTCCTTATGTAAAATGTCTTTCACTTTTTACCATAACCATTCTGAGCTCATAATTAATAATGGGTTCAAGTAATTGCTATATTCTGTGATTTGGTTTTGCTACTTAGCTTTGCATCAAAACAAGTACAGATTCTAGAAGCACACGTGTGTGATACATACACTAACAGGACAGAAGCAGTGGCTAAGAGAAATGGGAGCTCATGGGAAATACTGGACGGTGGGATGGTCTTACAAGGAGGTGAGGCTCTAGGATGTCCAGAAGGAAGGTGGTATTCTTAGTACATTTGCAGACCCTTTAGGTCACTGCTGCAGAGATACCATTTTGTTAAATTTGTTAGGCAAGTTTTCAAGATTATAGGGAAATATATCACTCAAGTAGCTCCTACCAAATGAATTGGATGAATACAACTCATTGTTGGAAGAGTTGTCCAATACCTACCTAATACCCATATATATATATATATATATTTTTTTTTTTTTTTGCAGTACCGG
>PVJS01019913.1:0-33175 GCA_004027185.1 Glis glis | reverse complement strand
GCTGAGGCTGGCTGTGAACCTGCGATCCTCCTGTCTCAACCTCCCAAGTACTGGGATTATAAGCGCGCGCCATCGTGCCCGGCTCTGACTTGATTTTTAAAATGCTACTTAGACCAGGCGTGGTGGCGCACGCTTGTAATCCCAGTACTTGGGAGGCTGAGACAAGAGGATTGCAGGTTCACGGCCAGCCTCAGCTACTTGGTGAGGCTCTCCGAAACTTAGTGAGACTCTGTTTCAAAATAAAGAATAAAAAATCACCTGAGGGTGGAGCTCGGAGGTAGAATGCCCCTAGGTTCCATCCCCGGTACCACACACACACACACACACACACACACACACACACACTACTTAGACTGCTCCTTGGAGAGTAGATTTCAAGACACAAGATTAGAAAGAAGCAGGGAGGTCTCTCAGGAGGATGCTGTGGAGTAATGAGTGAGAAATGACAGCCTTGTTGCCTGGGATGGTCCCAGGACAGAAGTTGGTGGGAGAGCTTAGTTAAACTTAAGCTTCCTGAAGAGCAGCTGGCCGGGCCAGAGCAGGGTCTTAGCCTCGGCACTCTCCACACTTGTGGCTGGATGGTTCTTTGCTGTGGAGGGCCGTCCTGTGCCTCATAGGACACATAGCAGCATCCCTGGCCTTTACCAACTTGATGCCAGTAGCACCCCTTTCTAGATGGGACATCCAAAAATACTTCCAGAAATTGCCAGGGGAAAAGGAGCAAAATCATTCCTGGTTGTGACCATTGGTGTAGGTAATTCATTCATCTTTCTTCCATTTAGTCAACAAATATCCATCGATGCTAACAAATATCTACATGCTAGTATTGGGAATGAAATAGGTCCCTGTTGTCATGGGGTTTGCAGTTCTAGTGGAGATAGAAAAGGGGTGGCAGGTGACTAAAGGCCTCAGGACACAGCCAGATGGAGCACCAACAATTTCTTAAATCTGCAGCATAAAAATTTGACGAAGACAGTTTTCCCTAGAAGGTAGAGCCAGGAGAAGTTGAACTTACAAAGACAAAACCCTCTTTAGCAGGCAGGGGGTGAGGTGGGGCAGGGAGAGGAAGCCTAGAATGGAATACTTAACAAATGAATCATTTTTTTTTCAAATGAATCATTTTGTCATGCAAGCATGAATGAACTTTTGGAGACTAGAAACATATAATAATACCAGGTCAAAATGTCATGCCTCTCTTCCTCTGCTCTGGTAGTGATAACATTAGCACACCTGGCCTGTGCCAGGCACTGTCTCTGACATTCTAGAAGACCCATCAGATAGGTACTATTTGATATTTTTTTCTCCAGCTGAGAAGATGGGTCCAGAGAGATTCAATAACCTGTTTAAGGTCACACAGCTGGTAAGGAGCATGGTCAAGCTTCCCACTAGGAAACCGTGGCATTTTCTTTGAACTTGCCCAGTTAAGAGTCATTCTTCACTGCAGCTTCTCAGGGTGGGAGGCAGTGAGATGGTGGTGGTGGGAGAGAGGGATTATTCTGTCTTTCTTTCATAATTATCTTGGAGCAGAGAGTTGGAGGGAATCAGAGCCGGTGCCAGAGGAACTGACCTTGAAGGCCATGTCTCCTGAAGAGTCCCAGGCCCACGGGCCATTGTCATGGTGGCAGGTGTTTCTAGTGCAATTATCCCATCCTCCCTTCCATCTCTCTCAGAAGTTTCTTCCGTGATCATTAAAACTGGCTCTGGGCTGTGGCTTTGAAAGCAGCCGGAACCGCCCAGGGCTGGATCGTGTCATCGTTAAGCAGGGACTGCCTTCTGGGGACTTAAACAGGATTTTTGCCTTGTTACAAATCGAGGGAGATGCGACTGGGCCATTCCAATTACAGGTGGGTGCCTCTCAAAAGAAGTTGTTCTCTTTTGCTTTCAGAGGTTTTTAAGATTTCCGGCTGCATTTAGATTCAAAGGCAATCTTGTTCTCCTAGGGTCTGTCATGGTCGTGAGGGTCACAGGAGCGGAGCTGAGGCTGGAGCAAGGGGGGCCACTCGGGAGAGGAGGCAGGATTGTATTATGGTGGGTGGTTTGCCCACCTGGGGGCTGATGGTTTGGGGTTTGCAGGTTTGCTCTTCTGTGACCTTCCATGAGGTCTTGAATTCTCTGAACCTCTGTTTCCTTCTCTGAGACAAATAGACGGTTAGCAGAAGGGACTAAGTAAGGTCATGTATATCAAGCATTCGGGCAGCCCAGTGCCTGGAACTTGGTAGTACTAAAAAAATGCTGTGTTCTTGAGGCCCCAGGCCAGGGATGCTCCCCTGAGACCTGGCCTATTCTTTCCCTGGGACATGAACAGGTCTCAGAATCTACAGTAAAGCAAAGAGCAGGAGGAGTGTTAGAAAAGAGCCACATGAGCTAGGCCCAGTTGCACACGCCTTTAATCCCAGTACTCGGGAGGTTGAGACAGGAGGATCACAGGTTCAAGACCAGCCTCAACAACTTAGCAAGAAGGCCCTCAGCAACTTAGTGAGATCCTGTTTCAAAATTTAAAAAAATAAGATGGGGCTGGGGGTATAGCTCAGAGGTAGAATGCCTCTGGGTTCAATCTCCAGTATCACACACACACACTCACAAAAATCTCAATAAAAAGAGCCACATGGTCACTGTGAGAGATGGGTGAGTCTCCCCTGAGCCTCAGTTTCTTCATCCATGACATGGAATGCAGCATCCATGTGCTCACTGGTACACACTCACTCATGCCTCAGGCTTGGGAGCTCTCACTCCGCCAGGCTCCGGGAGAAAACAATGAACAAGAGCGATGAGGGCCCTTCCTTCTGGGAGCTTACGCTCTGAAAGGTGGCCTTACAATAAACAAGTAAACAAGACAGAATGGTATCATGATCATAATAGATTATTAGGATTAGTGTGCTGGGGAATTAAAATAGGAGGCTGTGACAAAAAGTCACAGGAGGACTCTGCCCTCATGGGGGAAGTTGGGAAGGCCACTTTGAGGTGTAACATCTGAGAGAGCCCCCACAGGAGAAGGAACCAGCTAGGAGAAGAATGGGGTTGGGTAGCATTCTGGGCAGAGGGAAGCTGGGGCAAAGGCGGGAGGTGAGGGCGTGGTGTGCTGAGTGTGCGAGTGGAGGGAGTGAGGGGGAGGGAGTTGCAGAAGCTGATGGGAGTATTAAATGCAATGGAGTGTGTGAATGGTATTTTACGAACTGACTGCAGGGAGTTCGGATGATCAATACAGTTGCAGAGCCTAACGGGGCCCAGCTGGAACCACTACTGGATCAGAAGATTAATCCGGTTTGAGGGATTGGAAAGCGGAGGAGGAAGGAAGGGGAGGTGGAAGAGGGAAGGGGCTGGTGGGTCTCTACTCCTGGAATGGCGCTGTTTCCTAGACACCGGGCTCCCTGCTGGTTGCCGTTTGGACTTCCCAGCACCTCTGGGTGTTACAGATGAGGAACATAACAGTGGAGAGGTCTGGAGACTTGCTTGGGTCACAGGCAAAGTTCCATCTGAAACTAGATGCTTAGGACGCCTGAGGGTGGGCTTGGGACATTTGCAACACACTATTGCCCACTTCAGAGCAATGGTTCCTGGTCACAGGGGGGATGATCTTCCCTGACAGCCCGTCTGCTAGGAAAGCTCCGAGGGAGGCCAACTCAGTCTGAGCACCTTCAGGACTGACAAGGGGTGCTGCTCCTGCTGCTCCCCAGGCATATTGGGGGGCTATGCAATGATCACATGACTATTCCTGAAGACTAGAGAGATGAGGCATTCAGGACTCATGTCAAAGAGGACAAATGGCACAGCTTCTCTACCTCACTTTGTGACTGTCCACTAAGGCCTTGGTCTTGGAAGAGGTATTGCTTATGAAGCCTGACCCATAAGGTGTGATTCCTATTAGGGAACCTCAGGTGTACATCTTGCATCCAAAGAGGCTCTTAGAAGCACAGAGCCTGCAGGAACTTAGGCCTAATACCTGCGTTTTTTTGATGTGCCATCCACCATCAGCCATCAGTCAACTCACTTTGTACCAGTGGTGTGGATATCACCACCTCCCTGGGAGGCTACACATGTTAGCCCTGAGAAAGTTCTTTATACTAAACAGAAACCTGGTAACTATCAACTACTGACCCTAGATCTACCTCTGTATTAGTCAGCTTTCCCTTGATATAATGTACTACCTGAGGCAATTAACTTATAGAGAGAACAGGTTTACCTACCTCATGGTTCTGGAGGTTTCAGTTCAAAATCAGGTGTTCCCATTGCTTTGGGCCTCTGTTGCAGACGTCAGGTGGCAATGGGAGCCTATGCAGGAACAAACCACTTACAACATGAGTCAGGAAGTAGAGAGAAAGAATGAGAGACCAGGGTCCCACACTCCTTTTGAATGGCATGCCCAATGACTTAATGACCTCCCATACAGGCCCCCCCCCCGAAGGTCCCACCCCCTCCCAATGGTGCCAATCCAGGGACAGTCCTTTAACACATGGACTTTTGTGGGACACTTAAATCATAGCAACCTCTGAGAACTCACAGTAAGTCTGGTCTCTATGCCTTGGGCTAACCCTTCAAATGTTTCTAGGAGTCTTCTCCAGACCAAATAGGTCCAAGCTTTTCCATAAGAAACTTGAGTCTTCCTACAATCCTGTTAGCAGCTTGTGGGCAGTAAAGAGTGACTGCTCTAGAATTGGAAGATGGGGGTTCAAATCCTGTTTAGTCCCTTATGTCTGCTCAAGTCTCTCAAATGTGTGTGTACAGACATGCATGCGCATTTGTAAACATATATAGGGGATGGGAGGGTATTGGCAGGGGATCCTGAACACCTGGAAAGTACCTAGGGCAAAGTCTATACTCAAAGCTTCATGTCCAAGATCTAGTTTCATCCTTACGACCTTATGAAAGTGATATACATGAAGAAACTGAGGCTCAGAGAAGTTTCAAATAACCTGCTAGTAAGATTACAGTTAGTGACAATAATTGGATTTAAAATAAGGTCTTTCTGATCTCAAAGTTCTGAAATACAGTAACAGTTCACACTGCTGAGGGTCAGATTCTGCATGTGTAGCTGGGAATCAATCATGATGCTGCCTCCTTAATGATTCCTAATGATGCTGGACATTAGGAGGAGGTGAAATGGGGAAAATCTTGAGAAAATCCCAAGCACTCTATACGTTTTCCTTATTTCCTTTCTGTTTATCTCTATTCTCTAGGGAATTGAGGAACTATTTTTATTTTAGTGAAGTTTTTTTCTTTTTCTTTTTTGATTGCAAAGAACAGATCCCAATTTTGGTTAGCTTAAGCAAGTAAAAAAGAGAATTTACTTAGGGGTCATGGGAAAGCTCAAAGGACCCAAAATAGCCAATTAACTAAGCCTCCGGATGGGCAATAACCAGAGATAGTCTTTGGCCCTTAACAGCAGGAGTTCTAAGTGTTTGTTCTAAATGTTTGACTTTCATAAAATTCAGCTGCAAGGAATCCTAGTCTATGTCTCTCAATTCAGAAATTCCCAGGTCCTACTGGAGACTGACCAGCTGGTATAATCACATGGTGCTGACCTCCCCCTTGGGACACACAGCCCTGAGCAATGGAGGCAGGTCCAGGGCCTGAAGTTATTGTGAGCTGGGTAGGTTCTCTCAGGAAGGTCCAGCAAGTGGGGGGTCCCACAGCCTTCAGAGGCACTTCACATGGGCTCTTTGACTTATGGCAAGCATATTTACTTTGTTGTGTACCTCTTCCACTAGAATGTAAATTCCCCTAAGGCAGGAAGTATGTCTATCTTCACTATTGTAACATCAGCTCCTAACACAGAGCTTAGCATATGGCACTAACTCCATGAACAAGTACAGAAAAGGTGTTGGATCTGGGCACAGATGAAATCACCAGGTCTCCATCTCCCTTCCCCCCCTTCAGCAATCCATTCAACGAATATTTACGGAGTGCCTACTGTGTGTCAGCAACTGGTCCAAGTATAGAGATATAGCAGATTTGGCTTTTGTTCACCTTTTCCCTCCCTCCTTATCTCGTTTCTCTCTTTTTTTCCCATTATGGGCAGTCTTCCTCCATGTGTCAAGAAAGGTGGTTATCTGTGACCATGATACAAATCCTTTCATCTTCATGACTGAAAAGAGAAAAAACCTTACCTTGCTACTTAGACATTTCTGAGGTGGGGGTGAGGGAGAAGACATTAATTGGTAGGATGAATCATTGAGCCAGAAGAAAGGGACATTGGTTTGGGTCCCCTTGTGGAGGACAGGGGGCAGGACTGGTCCTAAGATTGGCAGCTCTGCTAGAATGGTATCACTGGAGTGGAGAGCAGAGCCCTTCTAAGGGAGCCAGGCAGGCAAAAATGACTGTGTCCACTCCAGGGGCACAGGAGCCGAGGGCCCTTCGCGTGCCTGCTGCCAGGGCACACTCCCCTCTTCACCCTTCTCAGTGTATGAGTGCCTTCGCATAATCAAGACTCTATCAAAAACTGATCATCAAAAGTGTTGGCAGCTGTGGGCAGAGCATTTATTTTATTTCCTTTCCTGGGACTTGGATAATTAAATCAATTCAGTAAATATTTATGGAGCACCTTCTATGTCTATGCAACGTGTAAAAAACAAGGATAGAAATAAAAAAGAGAGGAAAATCCTAACATATGGATAGCCTGAATATAGGATATGCTATGTTTTTTTTTTTAAGACATCAGTTACAACTCATATCTAACTTAGAGCAGAGGAAAGCAATTGTTTCAAAAGATGTGGAAAGAAGAAAGAAAGTGATACTGAGTCCCTACTATGTACTGCTTTGTCTTCTAAGCTTTCATGTACTCATTTACTCATTGAAGATCTCTCAAGTTGCCCACTATCTGCATTATTTTAATTACTGCGCTAGAGCGGTAGAATTGAACAGAAAAAAAAATCCATGCCTTTTTGAAGACTACATTTTGGTGGGGGAGAACAGTCAATAAATAAATAGGTATATTATATGATTAATGAAATGTGGTATATATAACAGAGAAAAAACAGGAGAGGGGAAAGGATGTGCTGGGGAGAGAGACTGTGGTTTTAGATAGTGTGGTCAACAAAGACATTTGCAAAGACTTGAAGAAGGCGAGAGGGGAGTCTTAAACATGTCGGGGAAGTGCCTGCCTGGAGCGTTTGAGAGATAGCAAGGGGTCATCCAGGGAAAGGGGAGCAGAAGATGAGGTCAGTTATGTACTTGGAGGGGTGCAGGTCGTGGGAAGATCACGCCAGGCCTTGCAGGACACAGGAAGGACTTTGGCCTTTATTTGGAAATTCTTGAGCAGAGAAAGGATATGTTTTGACTCACATAAATTGTGCCATTCAGATTCTCAAGAGCCCCAAGAATCTGGTATTATTGCTCCCTGCACCAAGAATCTCATATTATTGGGCCTAGTTCGTGATGAGAAATTAGGGGGAGAGAGAGGGTATATTACTTCCTCTGTATCACACCGCCAGTCAGTTTTGGAGCTGGGTTTCAGATACTTCTGACGTCAGTACTCTTTTCATTAGACCGCTCTGCTTCCTTCAGGTCTAACACCCATATCTGTTCATGGTTGAATAGTAAAAGACCCATCTTGTCTGTCTTCATTTCAAATTTTATGTGTTATATTTTACAGCAAATCATTACTGCAATTATCTCAAAACACCTAAATGATAACCCTCAATTTTGAATTTCAAAGAATTCCTATATATTTCATAATTTAAAATTATAATTACATTAAGTTTTCTTTGTGGCCTTTGTTATACACACATATCCATTCAAACCTTTACTACCTCTGAGGTTCTGATCATTTTTTGTACAATGGTTAAAATGATCTTCCTTGATTTTCCTGGCCACACTGACAGTTCTCCCTTCTGTGCTGTATGAGCACTGCATAAACATTTCTCAGGACCCTTAGAGGCTCAACTGTGATTCTGTGTGTATCTGCCCAACTGGCTTGCTGAACTTAGGGTCCAGGGTCACATCATGGGTGAATACTTTTGGGGTGTCTGTCTAGCCCGGGACCTAATGATTCCTCCCCCTCACTCTGAGGGCTAGTCCCCATCCACCACCATGTGGAATAATGTGTCCCCTTTCCAGTGGTCACTGTTGCCTGGATCAGGGATGGGTGCCTGATCCAAGATGGGCCATTCAGATGATCTTCTGGGACTAGGAGATAGCCCCAGAGATTCTGACTCTCTCTGGATTGGACTCTTGACAGAGGAGATGTGAATTCAGGGGCATTTGTATGGCTATCTTCTGCCTGCCCTGTGGATTGGACAGTGGGGAAAGCTGGGTTGGTAACAAGAGAACTGAGGTGCAGAGACCAGGACCCAGAGAAAGCCCTGTGGAGGTTGCCGCCAGATCTCTATTTCCCTGGTTCAGTTTTCAAAGGGTTAGTTGGACTTCATTCCTAAGGGTTCACAAAACATATTTTATTCTTATGATAAATTCCCTTTTCCCCCTTTTGCTAGGTTGAGTTAGTTTCTATTACTTACAACCCAAGAGTCCTAAATAATCCTGTGTCTAGTTCATTTATATAACCCCAGGCTTATTGCAGGGACTCAAAGACAAATCTCAGGTGGGCGTTTTATGGAGCTGGGCTCAAATGCCAGATTGGCGTGTTATCTTGGTAGATTGCTTCATTACTTTGGGCCTCCAATTCCTTATCTGTGGATAATAAAGACATCCTAGCCGGGCGTGGTGGTGCACGCTTGTAATCCTAGTACTTGGGAGACTGAGGAGTATTGCAAGTTCGCAGCCAGCCTCAGCTACTTAGTGAGGCCCCCTGCAACTTAGTGAGACCCTGTTTCAAAATAAAGAATAAAAATAGGGCTGGGATTGTAGCTTGGAGGTAGAATGCCCCTGGGTTCTATCCTCAGTACCGCAAAAATAAGTAATAATAATAAAAAATAAAGACTTCCTGAAGGGTTGCTGTAGGATTAAAATAAAGGGTTTGGCATATACTAATCATTGCTTGGTAATTGGCAGTTGCTGTTATTATACGATATGGTTTGGATTAAAAATGTTCCTCATACCTCATGTGTTAGACAAGACAGCCATGTTCAGAGGTGAGACTTGGCTGCTGGGGAAGGGTGCCTGAGCAAGTGGCTGGAGATAGTGTTTCCCAGGCTGGGCCACCCCTTCTCCTCTCTCCCTGGCCATCATGAGCTGACAACAAGCTCTCACCCTGTCTTTCTCTTCCCTGACACAATACCCTGAAGTTTGCTGCATGGGACCATGACTACTAAAATCTCCAGAACTGTGAACAAATAAAATACAAATAAAATTCTTCTTCCTCTAAGTTTTGCATGTCAGGTGTTTGGGTCAAAGTGATGAGAATGCTGGCTGAAACATTAATGCATGCTATGGAATCCATGAAAGGAGAAATGATTCTTACTGATTTCAAATAGTGCCTGCTGGTACATGAATGGTTAGAGTTTTGGCTCCATAGTCTGTTGACAGGCATTTGTCTCTCAGACTCACCAGTTACTAGCCATGTTAGCTTAGGCAATTTATTTGATGTTTTAGTTAGCGTTTCCATGGCTGTGACCAAAATACCTGACAAGCACAACTTAGAGGAGGAAAGGTTTTTTTGATTCAGTTTTAGAGGTTCAGTCCATGGTTGGCTGGCTTCAAGGTAGAAACCACAGTACAGAGCACATGGTGGAGAAAAGCTACTATCAGCCATGGAGAGAGGGAGGGAGGAGACCAGGGACCTATATAGTCCCCAGGGCCTGGCTTCCAGTGATTTATCCCCTCCAACCACACCCTACCTCTGAGCCTGCCTGCACTGTGGAGCATGCTTTCAACACATGAGCTTTTGGGGGGCATTCTAAACCCGAACCATAACATTTGACTTTGAAAAAAAAAAACAAACATGATTTCTCCACCTAAAAGTTGCCCTTCCCGTGTCTTTGGCACTACAAGTGAATAAACTTTAGCCAATTCTGACCCTCAGATATAGCCAGTTTGGCCCAAGAGGCGGAAAGCTTGGATCCCAGCCCTGCTTGTGTCACTGGCTGCATAACCTTGAGCAAGACATGAAATCTCTGTGGACCTAAGAGTGAGGAAAATGCTCATTGACAAAGCAGATCTGGTCTCTGTTCTGCCTATATCACAAGGTCATCAAGGAAAGGTCATTCAGCATCACAAAGAAATGATGCATTATTTTGTATACTGTATTATACTTTACAGATGTAAATTAAATACTTTCTGAATATTCGGATGATTGCCTATCTCCAATGATGAATTTACATCCCTCATCTGTAAGATAGGACTCATGATGACAACATCATGCAGTTGTAACGAAGCCAAATTGCGATGATATATGTGTGTTGTTCAGCTTTTTGTCCTCTGTGACACAATACCTGCGATAAACAACTTACAAGGAGGGAAGATGATTTTGACTCCTGAGTTTCTGAGGTTTCAGTCCATGGTTAGTTGACTCCATTGCTTTTGGGCCTGTGGTGAGACAGAACATCGTGGTAGGGAGCACATGGTGGAACAGAGCTGCTTAGCTATGGCAGATGGGAAGTGAAGAGAGAACGAGGAGGGGCTGGTGTTCCAATACCCCCTTCAAGGGCATGCCCCCAGTGACCTAGCGTCCTTCCACTAGACCCCACTCCTAGAAGTTCCACCAACTCCCGATAGCTCCACGGCTGGCAATGAAGCCTTCAACACATGGTCTCCAGAGACAGTTAAGATGCAAACCATAACAATATGAAAGCACAATTCCAATGCCTGGCACTTGATTATAACCCAATACATGTGCTTTTCCTTTTTCCTTTAGATTTTACAAAGTATTTTGCTATGTGATTTTTTTCCTACTTGTTTTATTTTTTTAATTTGGTCCTTAGCTTGGTCTTAGACTTATGACAGTGGGTTATTATTGCCATTTTTCAGATGAGTAAGTTGAGACTCTGCAGTACTAAGTGACTCTGCAAAGTGGTACAGCAATGGCAGAGATGGAACTGGAACTCCATTCTCTACTTACCCCTCCACAGCAGGTGAGGAAGGGTTCCCTGGAGCCAGCCTGCCTATGCTTCCTATCCCAGCTGCCCATGTACTAGCTTGGTGACTTGGGCAAATTACTTAACCTCTCTGTGGCATGGTTTTCTGATATGCAAAAGGGGGAGAAATAATTACCCCTGCAAAATGACACCCACCTCATGGGGGTGGCTAGGAGAATTAAACAGGTAATATTGTGATGCTTAGCATCTGTCTAAGACATGCTAACTCCTCCAAAAGTGTAGGCACAGTGGGTAGGTACACACATAAAAGCGGAAGGCCCTGGGGTTAAGTCTGGGCTTTGCCTCTTAAAACTGTGTGACTTGGATAGATCATGAAACCTCTCTTGCTTCAATAAAGTAGATAAGACAATGCCTATCTTGGGAAGATTAGGATATATATGGCTTTGGGCTGTATCTCAATTGTGGAGTGCTTGCCTAGCATACACAAGACATTGGGTGTGATTCCCAACACAGAAAAAAATATATGTAGTGAGGTAGGTTGCTGGGAGGAGGCAGGGTTTCAGGAACAGTAGCAGGGAGGTTGATAATAGTCTGGTGTGCACAGGTGTGCCTTGAGGAGGGATGAGGAGTGGCAGGAACAAGGAGTAGGGACATAGTAAATCTGGATCATGGAGGACTCTACATCAGCTATGAGGACTCACTGCATGCCTCCCTGTGGAGAAGGTGGGAGCAGCTTTCCTGCTGGAAGATCATTGGCCCCATAACCATGAAGGATGGATCAGAATTCATGTACCCAGTGCAGGGCTCAATGGGGGGTGTTTTGGGTGGAGCTGATGGCAGTGGAGGAGGGCTCAGGCTGCAGGACAGAGAGAAGGAAATAGCATCTAGACTTCTAACCATGGCTGACATTTATTGAGGGTTCACTGTACACCTGGACCTCGCTGTTCCAAGTGCTTTGCAATATTAACTCGATAGACAATGACAAGTTTGGCTGTGTGTGTGTTGGAGACAGCAGGGGCTGCAGGACGCTGTGGGCCGTCAGGCAGACAGGTGCACTGGACAGGTGTGTGTGGAGCTCAGAGGGGAGGCTACACATGGAGCTTTGAGCTTCTGCATTGTTTCAGGAGCTGTGAAGCCAGAAGTTCCTCAGGTACACCTGAAGAGTGATAGAGGTCAGGTGGGAAGGCTTTGGCTGAAGGCAGGCAGTGTGACTCTGGGGGGCTCTAACTCCCACTTGTGGGGGATTAACAACTCCTCATAGTTTGCACTTGAAACGACAAGACAACCAGTCCCAAATATTTAGGGATAGGGATGCTTTACCTGGGCCATGTCTGGCTGGACCCAGGTTCCTCAGGGAATCTTCTCAGCACCTGGGCCTTGAGGGAGCAGGGGGCCTTGGGACTGCTACCTCTTGTCCCCTCCTCTCCGCCTCTGCTTTTTCTTCACCTGTGTTTCCCTTGTCACCTGTTTCTTTATTTTCCTGCTACTGTTTCTGCTTATCTCTGTCCCATGTAGTCACTCTTTCTCTCTCCATCTCTTGTTGTCTGTCTCTCCTTTTCTCCCTGTCTCTAATTCTCTTGTCTCTGCTTCTTTGTCTCTCAGTCTCTGTGCCTGCTGCTTCTCTGTCTCTTCACACTGGTTTCTCTCAGTCTGTTTCTACCTCGGTGTTGTGGCCTTTGTCTCTCTTCATCTCTTGTCTTTGCATCTGAGTGCACCTCCACCTCCATGTTTTCTTTCCATCCTTTCCCTCCTCCCTCCCCCTTTCCTGCCTCTAGGAAGAGGGCAGAGATCACTGGGTAGGATTGGATGTCATTAAATGCACAAAAGGAAAAAGGACTCCCTTTCTCCTGCTTGCCCCTGGGGAATGCCTAACAATGAGAGACACTTTGGTGGGTAATCGATAGGAACAAGATGCAACTAGACATCTTTGTTGGACAGCGGCTGCCAGCAGTTCCCTCTGACCAGAGCCCCCGGGAATGGCTGGCCTCTCGACCAGGCTCAAACAGAGTGTATCACAGCACAGCGGACTTGAAGTGTGAGCCCAGCACATCTGACCTGGGGTGCCTCATTTCCATCACCTCCCCCTCCCTTCCCCCTTTGTGCTACTTCAGGAATATCATGAATAGAGAGAGACACTGTAATGGACAGGGCATAGATTGCAGTCAGCATAGGTTGTGGACTTGACTAAAAACTACAGTCTCTAGATGGATCAATACTCTTAATCTTTCTGAGCCAAAGCGTTCTCATGTGTAAATCATGGAGACTCATACCTAAGGTCCTTCCCAGCTGAGGCAGCCAGTTTTCTTTTTGAATAACAGATTAGATCAGGGTCTCCCCCACTTAGACCCCCTATAGCAAGAATCACATTTATCTTTCTCTCTGCTGAATTTCATCACCAAGCTCACAGGAGGTGCTTAATAGATGTGTGTGGTATCATACACAGCAGGTGCTCCATAAGTGTTTGTCCAATGAATGGACTTACTTGCGTCTAGACCTGTAGTACCTGACTAGGTTTTCATTTCTCCTTCTGACTTCCCAAGACTTGAACTCCAGCCTGGACTCTAGATCTTTGTCCTTCCTGGCCAGCCCCGTCTTCCTCTCTGTGTTCTCACTCTGCATGAGGACCTCTGATGTTAGCAGGATGTGCAGAGAAGGCAGCGAGTCACACAGGCTCAGCGCTCAGCTCCAGAGCACTAGCCTCTTGGATGTGACTCAGCCGGCAGAGGACCTGTATGGTATCACTGAAAGTTAAGGAAGCAAAAGAACTTAAAGATGATCAGGTTTACTCATTTGTCTCCTGTTTTACAGATGCTCAAACTGTCCCCAGAGAAGTGACTTTCCCAAGGTATAAAAACATGTCCCTGTGGCAGAGAGATGGGCAGAAGAAACGAGAATTCTGTAATCCCTCAAGACATTACATTATCCTTTGTCTTTTTCTACACTCCCTTAGAAAGTGAAGTGTCTTTCTTTCACTTCACTTTGGTAAGTACAAGCCCCACTGAACCCCGTGCTCGTTGTAGTCTGAGGAATGGAACTCACCAAACTTCCCATCCTCCCATAAGCAATTCAACAGAGGACCCATCCCACGCCCTCAGTCACAGAGACAAACAGGACCAGTGCAAGTAGCCGCTTGTGGACCAGCTCCTACCCTCTTATTAAGATTCAGCTAGATGGTCAGAGGCCTTGCAGGACTCCTCCATTCTAAGTGAGTTGTGCTTGGTTTTGCTTCCTCTATATCCTATACAAATCTTTCCTTTGGACTTCCCATATTGTTTCTTAATTAGCTTTATGTATTATAACTTATAAGAAATAAAATCAGCAATTCTATACATACAATTCAATGAGTTTTGACAAACATGCATAGTAATAGGACCACTACCATACTCAAGATACAAATATTTTCCTTTCCCCCCCAGAGTTGCCTCAGACTTCCATGCAATGAATTCCCCATAGCCAGCCCCAGGCAACCATTGATCCAATTTGCTATAGTTTTTCTTTATCTAGAAGCTCATATAATTATAATCATTTTGTATCTGATTGCTTTCACTTAGCATTATGTGCTTGTGATTCATCAATGCTGTTACATGTATTGCAGTTTCTTCCTTTTTATTGTGTTAAAATGGTTATCCAGTTGTCCCAGCACCATTTAATTTAAAAAGCATTCTTTTTCATTGTATTGATATACTGCAATTTGAACCAGTTCCACTTATTGGCTATTGTGAGTGTGAGCTGCTATCAACGCTCATGTACAGGTCTTATTTTATTTTCATATGCCTTCATTTCTCTTGAGTAAATGCTTGGGACTAGGATTGCTATGTCATATCATAAGAAAATGTTTAACTTTAAAAGAAGGTTACAAATATAGTTTCCAAAGTGTTGTACTTGTCTCCATTAACACTATCAATGCATGGTAATCACAGTTATTCATATCTCTGCCAGCAAATAGTATTATTGGTCTTTTAAACTTTGTTAGGGTGCAATGGTATCTCATTGTGGTTTGACTAATGATGTTGTGCATCTTATCTTTGGTGAAGTACATACTCAAATCTTTTGTCCATTTTTATCAGGTTGGTTGCATTCTTATTACTGACTTTCAAGTATTCTTTTCATATTTCCTTTTAAATTTTTTCTTTTAATTAACAAATATGTATGTATATATAGTGTATATATGTCTGTGGTGTGGTGTGGTTTTCTATATATTTACATTGTGGAATGATTAAATTAAGCTAATTAACATATCGCTTCACATAATTATTTTTTTGTGGTACTGAAAAGTGTTAAATCTACTCTTTCAGTAATTTTGAGATACATAATGCATTATTATTTATTACAGTTACCATTTTGTGCAATCGATCACTAAAGCATATTTCTCTTGTCTGATGGAAACTTTGCACTCCTTTATAAACATTCACCTTTCCCTATCCACCTCCCTTTCCAGTCTCTGGAATCACCATTCTATTCATTATTTTTATGAATTCAAGTTTCTTGTATTCCACATATAAGTGAGGGCATATATTTCTCCATATTCTCAACACAAGTCCTGTATGATAAATATGTTTTGCAAATATTTTCTCCCAGCCCACAGCTGGGCTTTAAGGCAGGGATAGTGCCACTTGCTTCATCATGGCCAGCCCCAAGGTTTGTTCATCATCCCTCTGGGCCTCAGTTTTCTCACTTGTATAATGGTTCTAAAAATATACCTACTTCTTAGAGTTAGTGAGGATTCAAAGTGATAGTGCATGTAAAGCTCTGAGCATAATGCCTAGAACTCAATAAGGGCTTGAAAATCATCAACAGATTGTTATTGTTTGATTTTTATTCATTCCATTTCTGCTCACTCAAGAATAGTCCTCTTTGGGCAGCACTTCAGATTATCTGCAGCTGGTAGCTAGAAATAACCGGAGTTCAGGAAAGCAGTCTGGACTAGAACTAAGGATTTGGGAGTAATTAAGCATGAGCTATCATCTGAAGTCCTGAGTCTGGGTGCTCACTGAGCTGGGGTATATATAGTGGGATGAGATGGCCATGCCTGGAACCTTGAGCCATCCCAGCCCTTCAGGGACAGGCAGAGAGGAGAGGCTCATAGGGAACAATGAGATTGTGCAGCATGAGAGGAGGAAAGCCTGGAGAGAAAAGTCATGGATACCAAAGAAGGAGTAAAGTTCAAGATGAAAGGAATCACATACAATGTTGTAGTTTGGATCTGACATGTCCCCCAGAGGCCCATGTGTTGAAGGTTTGGTCCTTGGCTAAAGGTGCTATGAGAGGTGGTAGAACCTTTAGGAGGTGGGCTAGGAGAAGGAAGATAGATCATTTTGGGCATGCCTTTGAAGGGAACATTGGGAACTTAGTGCTTTCCTCTCTCTTTTGTTGCCTGGCTACAATGAGGTGAGCAGTTTCCTCTACCCCCCCCACCATGATGTACTGCCTCACTAAAGGTCCCAAAGCAAAGGAACCAACCAACCACAGACTGAAACCTCTGAAACTGTGAGTCAAAATAAACATTTTCTCTTCCTATGTTGGTTATCTCAGGCATTTTGTCACAGTGATGGGAAGCTGACTAATACAAATGTCAATGCTATAGAGGAGGTGAACCTTGAAGAAGGGACCTGAATAGTAGGTAAGAGCAGAGAGCATCATTACCTACTGAACAGGTGCTTTCAATGGAGAGGTGGCAGGAAGTCCAATGAAAGGGGGTCAAGAAGCAAGCAGGTGGTCAGGTTTGGGGAGCATCAAGTATACATTCCACCCCCCTCCAAATTTTGGTGGAAATGGAGAAAGGAGAAAAGAGTTGGTATCTTTCTTTTATGGGAAAAATTTTCTTTTGATAGTGTGGGAGAGAGTGAGGCATGTTTCTGGACAGATAGGACAACAGAACCAATGGAGAGTGAATGCTTGAAAGGACAGGAAAGGGGAAAATTGAGAATGTAAGACCCTTGAGGTGGCAGGAAGGGGTGGTTTCTAGAGCATAGCATCAGACTAGTGGATGGTTTCATACTGTATA
This sequence comes from Glis glis, assembly GCA_004027185.1. Lineage (NCBI taxonomy): Eukaryota > Metazoa > Chordata > Mammalia > Rodentia > Gliridae > Glis > Glis glis. The sequence continues at coordinate 16,246 of PVJS01019913.1, read as the reverse complement.
GTTAACTGGCTGAGATTGAACTATATTTCACTTTATAGAGTGTACCAAAAGAGAAATGCAGATGAGATTTGGAAGGTTGAAGTGGAGGAGTAGTCATTTCCCAGCCTTGGGAGATCATTGTGGTTAAGCATGGTGAGAGAAAGTTAAATGCAGAAATTCCAGAAAATCCCAGCTTATATTTATTGTTCTCAACTCTGTGTTTAACTCTTCTTTATGCCCACCTACCCTACTAACTAGCATCAACCCCAGACCACAACCAGACATGGCAGAAAGTCCTCCAAAGACCTTTCCATCAGTTTTCTTTCAGACTGAGATGTGCCTGGCTACCTGTATTCCTTTGTGAGCTCCAACTCACCTGCACAATTCAATAGTTTAGGAGGGCTGGTTGATAACTGTCTCAGTCAACATTCCCACTGCTGTAATCCAAAACAACTGACCAAACAACTTAGAGGAAGGAAGATTTATTTTATCACAGTTTGTGGAGATTCCAGAGTCCAGTCTATGTTAGGCCAGGTCTGCAGAGCTCAGGGCATGGTGGTAGGAAGGAGAAAGAGAGCGAGAGCGAGAGCGAGAGAGAGAGAGAGAGAGAGAGAGAATCTGCTCTCACATTGTGGAGGCCAGAAGCAAGAGACAGCAAGTAAGCAAGGGTATTCAAAGACAAAAGCACAATCCCTAAGTCCACACCCCCCAGGACCCACATTATCCAGCCATGCCCCACTGGCCTAGATTTCCACCCAGTAAATTCATTAAAATGGATTTGTCTACTGATGAGATTACTACCCTCATGACTTAATTGTATCAACTCTGAACATTAGCACATGAGCTCTTCAGTGTATATTCTATAGCTAACCATAACAGTAACTTTTATAGCTTTTCCAATTCCCTCTTTTGAACTCTTAGTTTCTCACTTCCTACCACAGTCATAGAATGGGTTATTTCTACAACAAATCCTTTAATCCAGAATAATCACAGAGTTTCCGTTTTCCTGGTTAAGCCCCACTGATATGGGGTGGAAGGATATTCTTACTCAGACTGGGAGAAGGCACCAAGAGTGGGTGTAGAAACAGAGTCAGTGTGGATATCAAAGGCGTTTAGGTCATGTGGCCTTGAGGTCATGCAAGACACCAGGGACCATGTCAAATGCAGAAAGAGGTTAGGGTAGAGTTTGAAGTTCCAAAGGTTGGAAAAGCTCTAGAAAATATGGTATAATAAGTTGAATAAAGAGTTGAGACAATTTATTGGGCCGGCCAAAGGCTTGGGAGACGGCCTGGAGAAAGTGTGGATTCAAGCCCTGGCTCAACTCTCCTTAGCTCTGTGGCCTTGAACAAGTCCATATTTTGCTATCTGTGGTCATGATTGTTCTATTCTCACCCCTTGTCTGCTCTGCTCCATATCCTTACTGGCTTCCAGATAGGTCTGGTCAGTGCATGCACTTGTAGAAGCTGGAGGAGGGGAAGGGGGGGAGTCAGGCCCTCTGCCATTTCCAGTTCCACTGCACCTTCTCCAGGGTTTGGATGCTGAATGGCCTCTTCCTCTGTGGATCAACTCCAGGCTGGCTAGAAGCTCCCTTCATCACTCTTGCTCTAGCCTGAAGGTTTGGGAGTGGAAGCAATTTTCTGTTACTAACTTGGGGTACCACTTCAGCTCTCCCATCACTTGAATAATGAAGTCACTGCATTAAATTCCCTCTGTCTGAGCCGGGCCCAGTGGTGCATGCCTATAATCCTAGTACTTGGGAGGCTGAGATAGGAGGATCGCAGGTTGGAGAACATACTCAGCAACTTAGAGAGGCCCTCAGAAACTTAATGAGACCCTGTTTCAAAACAAAAAATGAAATAGAGCTGTGGGTATAGCCCACAAGGATAAAAAATATCTTGTATTGCAAGAAAAAAAATTTCCCTCTGTTTGAAAGATTAGAGTGGATTTTATTTTCTTGGCTGACATATTTCTTTGTACAATGGGACCCATGTTGCCTCCCTCCCAGGATTATTGTGAGATGAGGCATGATGTATCCTTAGAGCATATGGAGAAAAGAAGGGAAGGGGAGTAAGAGCTACTGTATTAACTCAGGCTCACCCCCGGGAGAGCCACCACTGAGTGAACCCCACTGCATGCAGACACTCTTCATTCCTTGTGCATTATTCTCACTATCTGTGTGACCCTGGGTGACTTACTACACCTCTCCATGTCTCAATTTCTTCATCTATAAAGGGGGGACAATAGAATATCTACCTCATACAGTTATTGGGAGGATGGGATGAGATACTATGCAAAAAAGGCTTAGAACTGAGCCTGGCATGCGTACACTACTCAGTGTCGGATATAATTACTACAGTTTTTAGCAGTTATCATTGCTTTTTCATTATTATTTCACAAAAAAAGCTCAAGGATGCTGAGGATCCGTGAGGTTATATGGCATTCTTAGAGAAGGTGAGTTATGAAGACTTGATCCCAGGATCCCTGTCTCAAAAACTGTGCCATTTCCACTGTCCCCCCCCTCAAGGCAGGTTACACACCTGCAGTTATGCAGACACAGGCCTACAACAACTGCCACTGCTGAATTGGGCAGGTCTCGGCTTCTTTGCTCCTCTCCCCCTCCCTACTAAACTTCTATATTTAAACCCAAGCGAAATTAACACAGGGCCCTAAGAATAGGATGGACTTGATAGTGGTAATAAGTCCCTTGAGAAGCCGTGACTGGTGGAGGGGCAGCTGAAGGTTCGCCGAGAAGGGCACTGCTTGCTGGGAGGTAAGGGTGTGGCGGTCGTGTGTGTCTCCTGCCTATGCAGACCCCCCCCGCCACAGCAGCCTCAAGAAAAGCATATGCAATCTGTAAGCTTTTTATTACCAATAGATAGTGCTCGGCTCTGCTCTTCCTTCAACCAGCCCCTCCTCATCCCAGAATATATTGAGCTGTGTTGGAGGCAAAGGATATTTTCAGCTCTGCTGGGGCCCTTAGGGAAATGGCTACCATGGAGAAGAGCCAGGGAGCTACACAGGACTTTGAACCCTTCATCTTACATCTACCCCCACCCCCCTGCCCCATCCTCTCCAGCACTGCAGCCTGGCAGGCAGGCAGTGACCACTTCACAAGCTTAGAGACCAGGTCTGCTTCAAGGCTGGCATTGACCTAAATGACCTCCTACATAGTTCTTTGTAAATTGGTAATTCTGTATCTTTGGAATTCAATTTACAGCTGTAACCAGTTCTTTCCTTCTCCTGCCCTCTCCTCCCTCCCCTGCCAACACTGGGCTTACCATTCACTGGAGAAGACAAATAGCAGTAATAATGAATCTGTGCCTAGTGAGCATGCTCGCATCTGTTATCACATCTGAGCCTCCTGACAAGCTCTGTGAGGTAAGTGTGCCAGATGAAGAGGAAACTGACCCTCAGTGTGATGAAACCATCTACCCCAGGTCATGTAAGTATAAGCAGAGAGCAGTACGGCCAGGATGCAAACCCAGAGACCTCGGGCCCCAAAGTCAGAATGCTTAATCCTATGCCACGCTTCCTCCCAGGTTGATGCTGATTTGGATGCTAAAGTGCCAGCCTGTTGGCTTATAGGCATGTCCTACTGTTCTCTAGTGCTGCATCAAAACAAGCTGTGGCCAAACTATCAGAAAGTACCTGCTTTCATTAAGGAGGGATGGCCCTCCAGCCTGGGTCAAAATCTTGGAGTGCTGTTAGGATCTCCTCCCTCTTCCCCCGACCAGAAGCACTATCAGCATTTGCTGAGTGCTTAATGCACCATGCCCTTTTCATTTAGAACTTATTGTGGCAGGGAAATTACTGTCGTCACTTTACAGTTAAGATCCTGTTTAAGCTAGTAAAGCGCACTTATGGAATCCACACCTGGGCTTCTCCCAGTTTGTAGTTTACTACACAAGTATCTATCTCTCCCTACCAAACTCTATCATATTCTTTAATGATTCTGAGGGTACAGAACTGTAATAAAGAGCCTGAGAATGCAATGATACATTTTCCTGTTGCTATGATTAACACGTATTGTCAACTAAAACTGTCCTTGGCTTATTGTGATAGAAATCTGAATACAGTGGCTTCACTATTTATTTGTTTGTTTTAGTGAAGAAACTCAGGTAGATGCGCTTGAGTTGCTGCAACTATTTGAACAAATACTCCAGGACCTTGGGTTCTTCCAGCTTCCTGCTTTACTTCTAAACAGGGTTTATGTCTTTATGGTCTTATCTCTAAGCACCAAGTCTACACTGAAGGCAGGAAGAAGGATGAAGGATAAAAACCACATGACAATGGAGTCTGTCTCTTTCTATCAAAGAAACAGCAACTTTCTGGAAACTCTACTCAATAGACTTTTTTTTTTGTAGTATTGGAGATTGATCCCAGGGACATTCTACCTCTGAGCTCCACCCCCAGCCTAATTTTTTATTCTTTATTTTGAAACAGGGTCTCACTAAGTTCCAGAGGGCCTCACAAGTTGCTGAGGTTGTCTGTGAACCTGAAATTCTCCTGTCTGAGCCTCCCAAGTACTGGAATTACAAGCATGTGCCACCACATCCAGCTAATAGACTTTTGCTTACATCTAATTGGCTGAAAATGGTTATACAGCTACCCCTGGCTATATGGGATTCTGGGATATGAGTACACATGCTATCTATCCTGGTTCAACTTAGTGATTTTTTTACTCTCTGATAGTATGAAAGCAATATGCATTCAGTAGAAACTGTACTTCACATTCTGAATTTTGATTTTCTCCTGGGCTAGTGAGATATGGTAGAACACTTGTTCATGAAGCCTCCTGGGCAGAGACAACCAGCCACAGCTCTCAGTCAGCCATACCATCACAGGGTAAGCAATTGATACTCTGCAGTGTGCTTCATTGCTAAGCTGGGGTGTTTGGTAGGTTAGGCTAATTAAATGCATTTTCAACTTCTGACAGTCTCAACTTATGATGGGCTTGCCAGGGCATAGCCCTATAAGTAGAGGGACATCTGTATGTCTAAATAGCTACATGGTCTCCTGAAATAGAATCAGTGATCTGTTAATATAATAAAGAGAGGGGGTGGATATAGGGCACGAGCTAGCAGTGTTGCCACCAATTTGCACTGGGCTGTGTAGTAATGACCTCAATAATCCCTCACATTGATCTAGGCTTTTAGTTTTCAAAAACACTTTGGTGTGCATTATCCCTTTTAATCTCCATGACAACCTTCTAAAGTAGGTAAGGTATGGATTACCCAGGAGTCACATAGGTCTGGCATCATATTTCCCATTTTACAAAAGAGGAGACTGAGGCTCCAAGGGTTAAGAGACTTGCTCAAAGTCATAGAACCAATAAGTGACAATAACTGAAGTGGGGATTAGTTTCCTGAGATCACTGTCACTTTAGAGAAGTCACTTAGTCTCTCTGCTTGTTATTTCACCTGTTTAATAGCAGTAATAGTCCTACCAGCCTTATAAGGTTGTTGTGAGAGTAATTCTAGGATAAGGCAGTAAGCAAAGTTATTAATCAACTACTTTGAAATCTCACAAAAGGAGAAGATGAATTTCTCTTCAGCTCGATTGAGGTATAATAGATACACAAAACTGCATATATGAATGTATACAGCTTGGTGAGCTTGGACATACCTATGCTCTCTTCACCATCACCATAGTCAAGATCACACGGACATCTGCCACTCCAGGAGTTTCCTGTGTCTTTGTGTGGTTTTGTTGTTGTTTATTTTTTCGGTAAGAACACTTAACATTTGTTAAACCTTTTAACAAATTTGTAAGGCACAATACTCATTGCTAACTACGGGTTCTGTTGTGTAGCAGATCTTTGGAACTTACTCATCTTGTATAGCTGCAACTTTATATGCATTGAATATGGTTCCTCATGGATTCCTCCCCCTATCCCCTGGTAACTACTATTTTATTGTCTACTTTTATATGTTTGGCTATATTAGATAATGCATATAGAAAATCAGAGAGTATTTGTCCTTCTGTGACTGACATATCACTTAGCCTGTCTTCTAGTTCTGTGTTGTTGTAAATGGTACAATTTCCTTACTTGTTTAAGGTTGGTATATGAAAAGATGTCCAACATTGCTAATTATCAGAGAAAAACAAATCAAAACTACAAGATATCTATCTTTAGGATAGATATTATGAAATAGATAATGTAGTAGAGAGATTGTGGAAAAGTTGAAACTCTTGTACACTATTGGTAGGAATGTAAACCAGTGTGGCTGCTATGGAAAACAATGTGGAGTGTCTTCAAAAAATTGAATATATAGAATTACTATATATCTATCAATCCCTTCTCAGTATATATTCAAAATAATTGATATCAGGATCTCAAAGATAGATCTGCATTCCCATATTCATTGTGGCATTATTCACAATAGCCAAGATAGGAAAACAAGTCAAATAAACATTGATAGATAAATGGGAAGATTAATTTTAACCTGAAGATGGATGTGAGTATAGGATTAGAGAAGACTTAGAAAAGGCAGAAATATCTGAGCCAAGATTAAAAAATGAACAGTTACTTTAACAGGTAGTAGTAACAACAACCACAACATTATTGAGTGTCATGCCTCTGGCACTGTACTAAAAATTTGTGTATGAACCTCAGGTAATGCTCACAACCACACTATATAGTTCTATTTTAACAACAACAGCATATGGTACTATTTTCATAGCCTTTTTTTTTAGATGAAGAAAATGGTATTGGTAGAGAACATTCAAAGATGAAGGGCAACTTCATCAAAAGCCAGGAAAGGGTATAATTCTAATATAATAAGTTGATTTTGTGGGAAAATGGACCATAATTCCACTGAGAAATTCTTGGAGTCAGTAGTGAAATATACTATTTATTTATTTATTTATTTATTTATTTATTGGCAGTACTTGGGATTGAACCCAGGGGCATTCTACCTCTAGGCTATACCCCAGCCCTATTTTTTTTTTTATTCTTTGTTTTGAAACAGGGTCTCACTAAGTTGCAGAGGGCCTCACTAAATAGCTGAGGCTGGCCGTGAACCTGTGATCCTCCAGTCTCAGCTTCCCAGGTACTGGGATTAAAAGTGTGCGCCACCACGCCAGGCTTGAAATATACTTTAGAGTTATTCTTCCCAAAGTACAAAGGAGCTAGGCTAGCATATTTACACATCAACTTCTCTTGATCCTTGGTTGAGGGCTACTTTTGGGGGATGCTAGTTCCATGTTATTCCTGCCCACCCCATATGTGGGCAGAGAAGTTTCCAATGTCTATTCTAAATTTCATTTACATTAGCCTAGCACTTTTGCTAATCTAGATTGCATATCCAGTGGGGTAACCCAGATACTAATCCCTGAAGTGTCAGAACTCTCGGTTACCCTGCTTTTCTCAGGCTAGGGTTGCTATTGTTGCTAAGTATTGTCATCACTGGGCATGAAAGTACTAAGAGATGTCCCAGTAAATCCTTTGAATTCCAGATATAGTCTTCCATACTCCTAAAATGTAGCACCAAACCCATCATAGCATCCCTTATGATAATAATATTCAATTCTTTAATAATAATATTCTTGCCAGCATAATAACTCCTTTTTAAAATCTGCCTATTTATTGGCATGGGAATTAAAAAAATATCCAGAGAACAAGCATTCTGTACAAGTTATCCGAGTGTCACTTGTGAGGGAAGGTGACAGAAACCATTCCTTCTGGGCCGGGCATGGTGGCGCACGCTTGTAATCCTAGTACTTTGGGAGGTGGAGACCAGAGGATCCAGGTTTGCGGCCAGCCTCAGCTCTCTCTCTCTCTCTCTCTCTCTCTCTCTACCTAGTGAGGCCCTCCGCAACTTCGTGAGACCCGGTTTCAAAATAAAGCATAAAAAAATAGGGCCGGGGGTGTAGCGCGGAGGTAGAACGCCCCTGGGTTCAATCCCCAGTACCGCAAAAAGAAAAAAAAAAAAAGAAAGAAACCATTCCTTCTGTCCTTTTGTTCTTTTTGGATCTATGTATTCTACCTACCAGGCAAATAGTGCCATGGACATTGGTTCAAAGTACATACTACAAGACATCATCACTCCAACACTGTGAGGTGTCATCCCAGAGCAGGTGCCTCAGCTGTCCCTGTAAGAGCAATTCCAGCACTCTGTCAAGCCAGAAGCTTTGGATGGTGTGATATATGGCAGAATCAGGGAAGTGTGTGGTCATGTAATACAACCATTGTCTTTCTTCTATTGATATAAAATGTGTGCCTAGTTTCAAAATACCATGATGAAGGATGCCATGGATTTCTGGGGTAGTGGTGCTGCTGAGATACTGTAGGAAAGAAAGGCAAACCCACACCTGGAATAGATATTGATCCCAATTAGAACAAATGATTTCTGCCCTAGGATGGTAGGGGATTTATGATAACTAACTTGCCTGGTTAGCTGTTTAGTCTTCTCAAGGGATAGTACCATACAGAATGCTCACATTTGGTCTCTGCTGCTTATAGATTGGACATTCAGTGGCCGTAGTAGCTAGGTCAGTCTTGGTGAGAGGGACCCAGGTCGCGAGGCATGGCTTCTATTCCTGATACGTAGGTATTTGGTTTACACATCTATTGTGCAAGCATTGAGGTGGCTGAGGACAGAAGCTGGCTGCTCTCCGGGGATTCACTGTCCCATCCAACTGGTGCTTAGTTTATTTTCTATGGTGAATACTTTCATGTGGACATTGATATGAGTCATCTAAATAGAGCTGTTTTGCAGAAGCAATATATTTTTAGCCTGCATCAATATGAGTCGACCCAATCTTGATCAGACCTGAGTTTTCCCTATCCTGTTGATAATAGGGAATTCCCAGAATAGCCATAGAGGTGAGCTGAGGAAGAAGTGTTGGTGTAACAGAGGTAGGTGACACAATTACTACAATTAATATGAAACTTCACCTTGGAAAAGATATGAAATTTGCTTATAAATATAGTCATCCAAAAATTGCAGCCTGTGAATTATTATGCAGTAGTAGAAGGAGGATTATTTGAAATTGGACAAAAAGTTTGCTATGGTTTGAGTGTGTCCCCCAAAGTTCATGTGTTGGGATCTTAATTCTTCCATGTGACATTGTCAGGTGAGGACTAGAGGTGTGATTAGATTATAGGGGTGAAGCTCTCATGATTGAGTGGATGCCATTCTTGCAGGGACAGGTTATCTATCTCAGGAGTTCAGCCCCCTTTTGAGTTGCACATGTATGCCCTTTCTCCCCTTTTGACTTCTTCCATATTATGAAGAAACATGACACCCCACCAATCCAGATGCAGCCACCCAACCTAGGACTTCCCAGCCTCCAGATCTCTTCACCCAAACCAACTTGTTTTCCTTTAAAACTTACCCAGTTTCAGTTATTCTTTTATAGCAATAGAAGACAGTCCAGGATAAAGTTGTACACCAGATAAAGGTGGGTGTGGTTCACAACACATGCAGTGAAATGAGATAGCTGATACATATTTGAGATGTATTCATGTGTGCGTTGTGTTTACTTCTATAAACACCAGAGTCTTCTTCTAGTTTATATAATATGTCTTTTTCTTTTTTTGGTACTGGGGACTGAACCCAGAGGCATTCTGCCTCTGAGCTACCCTCACCTCCAGTTGTATTTTATTTTTTATTTTAAAACAGGGTCTCACTAGGTTGCTGAGGCTGTCCTCGAACCTGTGATCCTCCTGTCTCAGCCTCCCAATACTGGGATTATAGGTGTACACCACTGTGCCCAGGTACATAATGTTTTTTGAAGAATAAAGTCATGCATAAGCAAACATGTAATTTCTGTTAAACTCAAATTGTCTGAAGATAGATCAATCACATTGGAATAAATTTTATGTTTTCAAAAGAAGCTTTATAACAGAACCAACTATATCTTTAAATCATCAGTGATGTGACAGGCCTGGAATCTTTGTAAGATTTTTCTCCCACTCTCTGGTATGCATGTGCCAAGTGAGGATACTGAGCTTAGTTGCCATTTCCTGCTTTGGAGTTCTGATTAACAAGAAGTCATCCATACAGTGGGCCAGCATGACATTCTGTGGAATGTCCACTGATCAACTTTCCTATAGACCATATTATGTCAAAGAGCAGGCAAGTCAGCATAACCCTGATGCGACTCTATGAATGTGCATTGCTGTCTGTTTCAGGTCAATTACCTTTGCCAAGAAAGTGACTCCACATCCTGCCTACTGGTCCCTGACACGGGGAGCCCAAAGCACCCAAGAAGCATCTGTAGTTTACACTTGAGGATTTTAGCTGCATCTCCTGGCAAAAGTATTGCCTTTTTGGATAAAGGGCTCTGAAAGCCCAGAGTTGTGGGTATGGGAAGCACAAAGTTCCCCAATGACAGACTAGGAAGAATGGCAAGTACAGCCACTCCTATTCCATCCTGGATGCAGGAGCCCAGGTATTCTTCCTCTTGGAGAAACAGAGTCATGTAAAGTCTTTGATTGATACCTCTAGTACGCTCTATAGAATGAACCCCATACTCACAGACCATTGCTTCTGAGCTAGTGTTGTGAGTAGGCCATTTCTATAAGGCCTACTACAAGGCCTCTATAAGGCCAGACAATTCTGGTATGTGATATGACTAGTGGATCCTAGTTATGGTCTCTCTCATATGGCCTTTTTCTTTTCTTTTTTTTTTTTTTTTTGCGGTACCGGGGATTGAACCCAGGGGCGTTCTACCTCTGCGCTACACCTCCAGCTCTATTTTTTATACTTTATTTTGAAACCGGGTCTCACGAAGTTGCAGAGGCCCTCACTAAGTAGAGAGAGAGAGAGAGAGAGAGAGAGAGAGAGAGAGAGAGAGAGAGAGATGGAGAGGGAGAGAGAGAGAGAGAGAGAGCTGAGGCTGGTCATATGGCCTTTTTCTAAAGTGTGTCTCTGGCTTGGCACAATGAGAGGTAGCATCCCATATTGGTGGACCAAATATCCAGATGGCTCTGGAGTCAAACGTTTGGCTAAAGGTCGTCAAGAAGGAAAAGCAAACCCAGACCCAGAATGAGATATCTATACCAGGAGGATGAAACCCTGGCTCTTCTAGGATAGAAGGTGCTAAGTGTAGGCAACCAAGTAGCTGATTGGTTTTCTACTTCTCCCCACCTCTTCCTCCTCTTCTTTTTGGGGGAACTAGAGATTGAACTCAGGGGCACAATATCTCTGAGCTACACCTGCAGCCCTATTTTTATTTTTTATTTTGAAACAGGTTCTCACTAAGTTTTGCAAGGTCTTGCTAAGTTGCTGAGGCTGGCCTCAAACCTGCGGTCCTCAGCCTTTCAAGTATTGGGATTAGAGGTGTACACCACTGCGCCTGGCTTGATTGGTCTTAAGGAACAGTACTATATTGAGAGCTCAGTACTGATATCTGTCACTGGTAGTTGAGCATATGTTGGTGGTAGTCACTGCTAACTTTTTCCGGGGGCTGTCTGCTGTTCCTAACCCCAGTGACGGGGCCCTCATGACCAGTCAGCCAGTGAATAATGTGATTCCAGAAACTCATCTTATCTTCTGCACACTGGACCACTCTCAATACCAGCTTTCACAAGTTGTAGGACCAGGACTAGGATGAGGCAAGTTAGGGGGCTAGGGTACAAAATTTGGGAGGAAGGTCCTTAATCTCATGTTTGTGCGAGTGAAAGGTCAGCACCTAAGAGTGAACACCCTTGGATTTTGTGTTGCAGGAGCTTCTCTGGCATCATCCTCTTCCTGGTCCTAACAAGTAGGGTTTATAGAAGTCCATACTGAGATAAAATTTCAATTGTAAGGTCCATACCTGTGCAAACAAAGGAGAAGGGTAGGGTTGGGCAGAAAGAGAATTCATAGTGCAGTACAGGCCTAAAAAAGCTTTGGCTAACCAGGCAGGGGATTCTGAAGCAAGTATTGCCCATCAGAATAGAGATTGCCAGGTCTTTATAGTCCTGCCTCACTTGGTGACCAGACACTTGCAGCCCCACGAAGGGCATAACTTTGGTAAAGTGGTTCTTTGCAGCTGATATGGACTTTTGAAGATGACAACTCCAGATTCCCTACAGCCCTCATTCCATATAGCTGTCAGGAAGCTTCCTTAAGGGGGCTGAGAGGCACGGCTCCAGAACCACTGTGACTCTCTTGTGGACTCTTTTCCTCTTATCCCTGTAACTCTGAGTTCTGTTGTTTTTGATGTTTTTTGTTCCCAGTTGAGAAATGCTTCCACCAAAGGAACAAAACAATAAATTCATTGATTTGGAAGTTGACACTACTCCTTTGCTATTTTAAACCAAGAAAATAATGGGGTTAATATGTTGATTGGGATAATTGAACATAACTTGCCAAGAGAAATTGGATGGCTACCATGCAAGAAGGGAATGGAGGACTATAAGGCTAGGGACTAGAAGTCAGGGAATTTTCTGTAACATCTCTTGATAATTGAATATCCGATAGCAAAAGTTAATGGAAAATGACAGCAACAAGTGTAGGGCAGGACAAATGATTTGGATCCCTCGAGAATAAAATTTTAGGTCCCACTATTGGGTAAAGAAATAGATGAAAGCCTGGCTATGGATGAAGGAAACACGGGGTAATAGAAGGAAGTTACAAATAACAACTATATCATTTTTCCAGCCGTAGAAACAAGGATGATAGAAGCTATAAGGATTTCTTCCTTGTTTGTTATGAATGCATACACACTCACACATATGCATATACATATAGTCTATTTTCTTTTTCTTTCTCTCATCTTTTCTTCCTATAATTTTATGTAAGGATGGATGTTGGTGATTAACATTGCCATGTAGTATTTGATTGACAGAATATTCACTAGTCATTGTGACCAACTCTGAGAGTAAGTGTAAATATGTGAGAAAGCATGGATAGGGATGCTGTGGAGCCAAATGGGTTAGTTATTGAGCTATTATACATCTCATTTATGTGTGTCCTGCCTTGCAGGGACTGGGAGTATTGAAGTGCATTTCTCTGTCATTAGCTGGCTTCCTGCTAGTATCTGTCAAAATGGAAGGCTGAAGGGTTTTCTGGTCCCAGGTTTCTACCTCCAAGCTACAACCACAGTTCTATTTTATTTTTTATTTTGAAACAGGATCTCGCTAAATTGCTGAGGGTCTCACTAAGTTGCTGAGGCTGGCCTCAAACTGTGATCCTCTTGTCTTAGCTTCCCAAGTACTAGGATTACAGGTGTGCGCCACACGTGTCACCACACCCTACTGTCTGGTCCCAGTTTGCCACTGTCTCTGTTTCTCCAGCAATAGTGCATTATCCTGGAGGCAGGAGTTGGTTCCAGTAACAGTTGGTTTTATTTTCCAAACAGTCTTCATCCTCTGGAAGCCAAACTCTTTGCACCTCCTCAGAGGTCAGAAGCAGATGGGACATGCGTCCCTCCTCCAAGGTTTGAGTTTTGCTCCAGAATCACAGAGCAGCAAGCTAAAGGTGTGTTTGGAGTTGGGCAGTAATAGCTTAATAACTTGCACATTCTACACAAACATTCCCCAAATATTGGTCCTTCAGAAGTAACTCCTTCCTCCTGGGTCATAAAGTGAGCCTGCTGACTCCAGAAAGAGGGCAAACTTCTGCCTCTGGGCATGTAGCTATCTACCTCTGCTCTTATTTGAGGCAGAAAATGTTCCATCCCAGCATGTTCTGTGGAAAGCCCCAGGGTCTCTCCAGGCCTAGGAGGGAGACAAGGGCTCTCCCCGAGGCTCCCAATGCAGCCAATAGAAGAGAACAAAAGGGCAGGATACTCTGTATGCCATGGTCTTCAACCCACAGTCTGAGACAAGAAGATGAGGCAGTGATCCATGCTGGCCTTTCTTTCCCGCTGTCTGGCAGCCTTTCCCTTGGAAAATGAAACTTTCCACAGTGTCTGTCTTAATTATGCATGGACACAGTTGATTTGCATATCCAAATACTCAGACCAGGTGAAGCAAATGAATAATCGCTGCCTGGTGGTTGGCTACACGAGGAAGAAAAAAAGGGCAAAGCTTGCAATGTCTCCTGACCCAAATATCTTTGGCTCCCTGTATCCATAGGGCACACATCTGTGGATTTGACTGACAACAAATCAAAAAACTTGAAAAAAATTGCATCTATCCTGATTTGTACAGATGTTTTCTTCCTTGTCATTCTTCCCTAAGCTATACAATATAACAACTGTTTACATAAAATTTATATTGTATTAGGTATTATAAGTTAATTTCGAGATGATTTAAAGCATACAAGAGAATGTGTACAGGTTATATGCAAATACTGTGCCATTTTATATAAGGGAACTGATCCTCCATGGATACCAAGGGATAACTGTACTAACTTGTGCTGACCAGCTCTCCCTAACAAAACTGTAATTTTGCAGAATTGACTGAATTCAGTTGTCTTTACTTCATTACCATCATTCTGTCCCCATCACCAGGCCAAGCTGTAGCCTCCCTGCTGCTTCCCCTGCTGCTCTCTGCTCCTATCAGAGGATAATCTAGCAGGTAGACTCTGCCACTAAGTCACTATAGGCTCTTGTAAAATATCCAAGTTTGCTTGGATTTTAATTTTCCTACAACTTGCAAATAGGGAATTTGGACTAGACTATCTTTAAAGACATTTCTAGTCCTATAAATTCTAAATCTGTATGCTATAGACTGCTGTATGCTATAGACTGCTGTATGCTGACTGCTATATGCTATACACTGAATTGTGACCCACTCTTCATAGGTTGAAGTCCTAATTTCCAATGTGATAATATTTGCTTTGAGGAGGTGGTTACAGGTAGATAAGTCATGAGGGTGGGGCTTGTGTGATCTATGGCCTTATAAGAAGAGACACCTGAGAACTTGCTCTCTTTTTTTTTCTCACTGCCATCTGAGGATGCTGTGGTAAGGTAGCCATCTAGAAGCCAGAAAGAGCCCTCATTTGAGCTCCAACCCTGTAGGACCTTGATTTTGGAGTTTGGATTAGATTAGATTAATGGCCCTTCTCACCTTTGAAGTTCTCTGATTCTAATTTATTCTAAGATATTTCTGATGGAGTGCATTGCCCTTCTGGGGGTATTTTCAATTTAAAAAAATTTGAAGTGATAGTCTCTCTCTCTCTGACAAGTGATAGAAAACAATGTTGAACACAGTAAAGAGAGAATCTGTTGGCCCAAAGAGCCCAAGGAATGGTTTAACTACCAACATTCAGGAAGGATGGGACACAACTGAGTCTTAGGGACTCCTAGAACATGGGCTCAAAAGCTGGGATAATTCACATTTCCCTTCTGCTCCTTTTTTTTTTATCTACTGAAACCTTTTGCTCTCACTGTAGGGTTTTTTTTTTATTGTTGTTGTTGTTGTTGTTCTTCCCATAGGATGAGAAACTACTGGTCAATTTTTAGTACTATAATGAAATACCAGAGACTGGGTAACATTATAAAGAAAAAAAGTCTATGTAGCTCACAGTTCTGGAGGTTCAAGGGCATGGTGATGGCTTTTGCTTGGTTCTGGTGAAGGCCTCTTGGCAGATAGTGCCATGGTGGCAAGAGTGTATGTGAGAGGAAGGGATCACATCATGAGACAGGAAGCCAGAGAGTGATCTAGGGAGGGGCTTGATCTTTCATAACAACCCTCTCCCAAGAACTAACTCAGAAATCCCACAAGAATAACCTTAATCCCTCCTGAGGACACCCTCCATAACTTAGGGACTGAGGTCCCAACTCTTAACATCACTGTGCTGAGGACCCAGCTTCCAACACACAAACTCTTGAGGAACAAATTCAAACCATATTTGAACCAGAGCAGAGACGTAACAGGAAACTTCTTGAGTTTTACGTCTTTGAGCATTTGCCAGTAGGAGGGAGCAACTTTGGTATTCTGAGTTTAAGTTTTTAAAATTACAGAGAGGAGAATTGTTAATCCAGTTGAGCTCAGATGCCACCTTTGAACCAATCAGCTGTGATTGGAGGTCTGGGTAATTTAGACTCCAAATTTCACTAGTATCCATGGAGTCTGGGGTAAGGCTGGTTCCACATTCTGCAGGAATAGGACGATCATAAAGGTGTGGTATTTTTTTTTTTGCGGTACCGGGGATTGAACCCAGGGGTGTTCTACCTCTGTGCTACACCCCTGGCCCTATTTTTTTATACTTTTATTTTGAACTTTATACTTTTATTTTGAAACCAGGTCTCACAAAGTTGCGGAGGGCCTTACTAGGTAGAGAGAGAGAGAGAGAGAGAGAGAGAGAGCTGAGGCTGGCTGCGAACCCGGATCCTCCAGTCTCCGCCTCCCAAAGTACTGGGATTACAAGCGTGCGCAACCATGCCC
>PVJS01019912.1:0-33195 GCA_004027185.1 Glis glis | reverse complement strand
CCTGCGGGGCGGGGGCGTGGCTCGGGCTCTGGGCGGGTCCTGCGGGGCGGGGGCGTGGTTCCGGCTCTGGGCGGGCCCTGCGGGGCGGGGGCGTGGCTCGGGCTCTGGGCTGGGCTCCCAGCGAGCGGTGGCTGGTGCCGGGTCTGCGGCTTGGGCTCCCTGCAGGGGTCTCACGGTGAGAAACGGACCTCACGCTGCCCTGCTAGCCTCTGAGTGCCCTGGGGCAGACGCGTCCTCTTTTGGAGCCTCCTCCGGCTTCAGTCACCGGGGACCATGTTCCCTTTCATCTCTTTCCTTGGGAAACTAAACATTCCAAAGTCTACTTGACTCGGATGACCACAAGCATTGGTGAATCTTCTGAGCGGCGAAGCACCACAGCCTAGGCCTCCCCTGAACTGTGGGCGTTACTTAAGGGATGGTCTGTCCAGGCGACGCGACTAAATCCTCTGCTGCAGAGAGAAGGGGTTGCCATGGGGTTTCGGGTCAGAACGCTGGAAGGACAAAGTGAGTCGTCCCTGCTGTGCACTCACCTGCTGCTCGGTCCAGCGGGCTCAGCGGGCTTCGGGTTGTTACCTTAAGCAGTTCCTGAAAGACTTCTAGGGATGGGGTGCGGGCGACTAGAGGCCATTTGGAGCCCAGGGTTCACTCGTTCACAGAGGGATACAATTTAACTTTGGACCTTTTTTTCCAAAGTTTGCCCAGGCAGTTGAATTCAACCGAAAATGAAAAAATGACATTCAACTTATTAGCGGACGTCAGAAGTTGTGGGTTGTGGCGGACTATGAATATATTCTGCAGCTACTTTAGCCTGATTATGTTGAAATATTTTTGTTTTAAATATTAACTCGCTAAATGTAAATATTTAACACGTGCAACATTTTTCTCCCCTGTGGTTTCTTTTCTTTTTTTCTTTTTTTGGCACTGGGGATTGAATCCAGAGGCATTCTACCATTGAGCTACACCCCAGCCCTATTTTATTTTTATTTTTATTTAGAAACAGGGTCTCGCTAGGTTGATGAGAGTCTCACTACTTGCTGAGGCTGTCCTCGAACCTGCGATCCTCCTGTTTCAGCCTCCCAAGTACTGGGATTACAGGCAAGCGCCACCATGCCCTGCTCTTACCCTGTGGTTTCTCCTCCTCTGTCTCCTTTTAAATACCGGTCGCTTCAAAACAAATGGAGATAGCTCAGGATCTCCAGACAGCTTGGAGGCTCTGGGCTGTCAGGGACTCAGGAGATTCGACTTTGAATTCCGGCTCTGAAGCCATTTGTGGGCCGCTGGGACCAATCTCTTAACTTACTCCAGGCTGTTAAATTGGCTGTAAAACAGGTGTAGTGCCACCAACCTAACAGGGCTGTTAGGATTAAATAAGACATATGAAAGATCATTTGCCTAACATGCACGAGGCCGTGGGTTCCATCACACACACACACACACACACACACACACACACACACACACACACACACAAAGGTATGTTCCATTTTTTTGGCCTCTACCCCATTTTCTTTTTTATACATATGTCTCACTAACACTTCTTTGATAAACTAACACTTTGAAATTTTGCAAACTCATGTTCAGTTTGGGAACAGTTTGCTCACTCCACAAGAAAGTGCTGCCAGTTTAAAAGTAAACATATGGCCGGGCGTGGTGGCACACGCTTGTAA
The DNA here is from genome assembly GCA_004027185.1 of Glis glis. NCBI lineage: Eukaryota > Metazoa > Chordata > Mammalia > Rodentia > Gliridae > Glis > Glis glis. Next base: position 31,528 of record PVJS01019912.1, on the reverse strand, counting down.
TCCCAGTACTTGGGAGGCTGAGACAGGAGGATCGCAAGTTTGAGGACAGCCTCATCAAGTAGTGAGTCTCTCATTTGGTGAGATCCTGTTTCAAACTAAAGATAAAAAATAGGGCTGGGGGTGTAGCTCGGAGGTAGAATGACCCTGGGCTCAATCCCCAGTACCACACAAAATAAAAAATAAAAGTAAACATATTCATGTGAAACCAGTGCAAAAATTGATGGAGTAAATATAATTCAGCATTCTTTCAAATGACTTGTCGGTTCAGATATTCTAAAATTCACAGCCCGGTATGGTGGCACACGCTTGTAATCCCAGTACTTGGGAGGCTGAGACAGGAGGATTGCAGGTTCACTGCCAGCCTAAGCTACTTCGTGAGGCCCTCCACAACTTAGTGAGACCCTGTTTCAAAATAAAGAATAAAAATTAGGGCTGGAGATGTAGCTCAGAGGTAAAATGCCCCTGGGTTTAATCCCTAGTACCGCAAAAAAAAAAAAAAAATACACTTGACTCATTTTCAGAGTTTGTCTCTTTATATTGATAGGTAGTTAGGAAGGTAAATACTTTGAGTTATTCAGCTAGTCAACTATATTAATTTACCTTTGTTTCATTCTTATTGTTTACACTACTAATAGGTAAATGAGCTAGTTCCAGTTACAAAGGGGGATGGCTTCCAGATAATTTTATATTTATATTGGTAGGTTACAAAAGATTTTATTAAGTCTGTTATGCCAACTGACCTATCTTTCCTTTGTTCTTTCCCTCTTTCAAAATCAGTCTATACATAACCACAAAGTTCATGGCATGGCTTTAATTTACTGTGTGGAGTCAGATCTGTGTTCGGATCCAACTCTACTGCTCACAGGTGGGCTGCTGGACAAGTCCCTTAGTTATCCAAGTCTCAGCTCTGCCATCCCTAAAATGAAGGGGTAGAAGGGAGAGTATTGAAGTCAGTGTGGCACATTTAGAATCTGTTCCTTTTTTTTTTTTTTTTGCGGTACCAGGGGTTGAACCCAGGGGCATTCCACCTCCGAGCTACACCCCCAGCCCTATCTTTTATTCTTTATTTTGAAACCGGGTCTCACTAAGTTTCGAAGGGCCTAAGTAGCTGAGGCTGGCCGCGAACCTGGATCTTCCAGTCTCCGCCTCCCAAGTACCGGGATTACAAGCATGCGTCACCACGCCCGGCCTTTAGAATCTGTTTCCTACTTGGTTCCCTCTCAACAACCCAACAGCACATTTTACTTATTTCTTGGTACTAGAGATTGTACCCAGAGCCTCACACATGAGCACTCAACCCCTGAGATATATACCCCCAACGCCTTCTATTTTTGAGGCAGGATCTCTCCAAGTAGCCCAGCCTGTCCTTGAACTTTTGATCCTTCTTGCCTTGGCCTCCCCAGTAGCTGGGGTTACAGGCTTTCCCACCTCAGCATTTTATGTTTCTGATTCCTGGAGAGAGGATGGTGTAGTGATAGATGGACTAAGCTAATAAGTATGCCACTAGTAGCAGATTTGCTATGTGGGAAGCTCACCATTGATCCTGGACCTGGAGGAAAGATGGGGAGTGTCATGGGAAATGAGGTGCGCACTCTTCATGATCATACAGCCTGTAGCAGACAACTCAGCATGGTGGTGCTTTTGTTAGAAACGTTCTTCAGCTAGTGCAAATCCCACATCTATTGTATCCCCTCCCCAACCTCCCCTTTTATTTTTGGTGCTGGAGTTTGAACCCAGGGCCTCACACTAAACATGAGTGGTACCATTGAGCTTACAGCCTGCAGCCCTACATTTTTCCCTAATTAGTCCGTACAAGCGAATACAGAAAACACAACAGTATAAAGAACAAGAGAATTCCCTATCTTACCACCTAATGGTGACAATTAACATTTTAGAGCATTTTATTTCATTTAACCTTCTGTTGTACATATTATTTTCAAAATAGATTACAATATGCAGCTTTATATTCTATTTTTATATGTAGCATAATTTCCCCCATTGCCATTTCCCACAATTTTAATCACTACATATTTTCCATCAAAAAGATAAAACATAACTTACCACTCTTTAGAGCCTTGCCAATTTTTCATTGCCGAAAACGGACAGCTTTGTACTTTATCATTTGTTGAATCATTTCCCTATGCTAGGTTGCTCAAATGTCATCAGTTCAGAAGTTGTAATCTTTGTAAAGGTCTAGTACCAACATTTCATCAATTTGTTCTCCAACAGAAAGTAAGAGTGCTTCTCACTAAATCCTGGTATTTTTAGAGAAATCACAAAATTACTAGGTAAAAATGACCAAATTATTTAAAAATTTCCTTTCTTATATTACTAGATGGGTTGAACATCTTTTTCCTTTCTCTATTTTTTCTTTTTTTGGGTACCAGACGTTGAACTCAGAGGCATTCTACCTCCGAGCTACACCCCCAGCCCTATTTTTTTTTTTTTTTTAATTTTGAAACAGGGCCTCGCTAAGTTGCTGAGGCTGTTCTAGAACCTGTGCTCCTCCTCTTAGCCTTCTAAGTACTGGGATTATAGGCTGGCTTCTTTTTTCTTATATTTGTCAAGTGGTCACAGGATATTTATATATATTTTTTCTGAGTTGATTATATTACTTGCCCATTGTTTTCCCTTTCTTCTTTTCCTTTTTTTCCTCATTGATTTATAAAAGTTATTTTCTTAGAAGATCACCTCCCTTCCCTTTTGCTTTATTTTTTTTTGTGGTACTAGGAGTTGAACCCAGGGGCCTTCTACCTCTGAGCTACACGCCCAGCCCTATTTTGTATTCTTTATTTTGAAACAGGGTCTCGTTAAGTTGCGGAGGGCCTCACTAAGTAGCTGAGGCTAGCGGCAAACCTGTATCCTCCGTGAACCCAGAGCCACCCAAATACTGGGATTACAAGCCTGTGCCACCATGCCTGGCTTCCCTTTTCCTTTAGAAGTAAAATCAAGGCTTAATATGTCTGGTTAAATTCTTTAAATGGCTTAGATAAATGGAGATTTTTTTTTTCTTTTTGAGACAGGGTCTCACTTTGTTGCTCCCGCTGGCCTTAACTTTTCAACCCTCCTGCCTAGTCTCCCGACTAGCTGAGGTTGCGGGCCTGTACCACACACAGGGCAAAATGGAGGTTTTCATGTCTGGGCTCTCATGGATATCTGTGTAGTTTTACTGATGTAATCTATTCCTGTTCTTCTTTCATAGTAATAAAAAGAGCAACTCTACTCACTTCAAATTAAAATGTAACAATGCAGAATTGAAAAATGGAAACAGAAGCTCTTGGAACCAATCATTTATCACAAAATGAACAATTTCAATTTTTAAACATACAATTGCTTTTCTTCATACTTAACTCAAAAATGAGTAAACAGAATTTTATTCAAACTTTACAAATATCATTTACATTTAGCCTGAGATTAAGCATGAGAAAATTCAACCTGAAGTTCGACTTCACTGCCCAGTTAAGCATCTGAAAATAAAGCTGTGAATGAACATGCATTATCAGACACAATGAAAGCATTCCGATGAAATGTGATAATGGATAGTGATGCAAACGGAATTTTAATTTGCTCTGGGTCACATGACCTTTTATTTTTTTCCAGTGCTGGGGATTGAACCCAGGCCCTCACCTTGCTAGGCAAGTGCTCTAGCACTGAGCTGCACCCCCCAGCCCTCACATGATCTTTAGAACCTAAAAATGCCCATTTTTTTGAATAATGACAAAAACATTTGTAAATGACAATTTTATGAAGGTGTGTCTGGATGCAGAATTTTAGTTCAGTATTTCTACAGCAGCTGCTTTAAGTAAGTATTAAAAAACCTCCCCAATCCTTATTGTTCAACATGTACTTGAAAACATGCAGCAGCATGGTATGGTTTATTAAGTTTATAAATATCAGTACCTGTAATAAAATAGAAAATACAGAGTATCTCTTTTTCAAATATCAAGTCTCTGAATGCTTCATTCATCCTTTGGTTTCAAACCCATACAATGCACTCATATTATACTGTACATTTAGCACTGAGACAGAACACTGTCCATCTCCTGGGGAAGAAGGGGTGCCACAGGACTACCAAAGCACTACATTATAGAAAGGAGACGTTGAAGCAAAAATACTTTCTGAACATATACTGTACATTATGTAAACAAGCATTCGGAATAAGAATCAACACAGGTCAAAATATTGTCTTCTAGGAAACCAGAGTCTTCTTTCTTTTCAATCTCACACACTGAGGATGGTTTTTGTTGAGAATGGAGCCTGTTCCTGTATTTGCTTATGTGCTTAGATATCTTGGAAACAAGTAATTATTACATTCATTTGCTAACGGTTTGTCCTCTGCCTAGTTGGCTGGCTGTTGCAAACAAGGAATACAGAACTATTTTAGTACCTGTTTTTCATTTAATACTAGTTAAATAACATATTAGCAATTCACCTTTATCCATATTAGTAGTATAAATAGGTTAAATGAAGCAGTGAATTTCAAAATTTGTGCAGGGGAAACTAGTTGATAGTTTGTTTCCAATAAGGCTAGTAGCAAAATAATCACTACAAAGTCAGTCCAAGCTAGTAGTAAACCCCTGATTTAGCAGGCTAAATCCAAGTTTGAAGTTAGGTAATTCTAATTCCTATATTACTGTGCAAATCTAGAATTTCCTATGTAAAAGAGAATGCTGGCAGCATCAAAGCCCTGTAATAAGAGAATGAATACTGATTAGGTTTTGAAATGCAGAGAAATTATATGAAGAAATCTGAATGTCTCATAATAGTGTCACAGCCATGGCTTCAGAATTCCCTTAATGAATCAGAAACTAAGACATTCATTAGTCAATAATGTTCTGAGTCAAAAGCCTAAATCTGAAGCAAGTGATAAACACACAAAATCAAAGATGCATTTTCTATTATGACCATATGCAAGAATTTCAAGTTTTATGTCAACATTCTACACCAGCAGCAGTCCCCTCTAAAAGAAAAAGCTTAGTCATGACTGTCCGTCCCGTTTCAAAGCTTCCAGTCTCTGCAGGAGTGCATTTCCAAATGCTTCCCGGTAGGCAGGGCTGAGCGTATCCAACAGAGAGTAGACTGTTTCATGGTAGGGAGTCTGCAAATGATCATCCACCTGGTCAAAAGCATAGCCTACCACCTGCAAGAGAAATGTAGCCACAGTTAAATGATGCGTGGACCTCGATAGATGGAGGGCAAAAACCAAGCGCTTACATGGGTCATTCTCGAATGACACTATTTCTCAATAAAATATATACATTTTAATACAACTTTTAGTATTTAAATAATTTATAACATATAACACAGATATAATACTGCAAAATGCTCCCCAAGGAATTCTTTTTTCAAAATTAAAAGGTTTTTTTTACCCACTTCTGCTCCTGAAAGAGATGTAGAGTGTTTAACAAGTTACAAAAAAGCATTTCATTTTCATATTCCAAAACATGCTTTTTTTTTTACTCTAACTTCATATATATTTAGGATCTACTACATGAAGGTGATATAATAGACAATATAGTATTAATTTATATTTTATCATTATTTATTTAATTTAGATTCCTTTTACAAAGAATTCAGAAATTATTCCAGCCAGGTGTGGTGCCGGCACACCTGTAATCCCAGTAGTTAGGAGGCTGAGACAGGAGGATCCCAGGTTCAAAGGCAGCCTCAGCAACTTAGACTCTCAACAACCTATTGAGACCCTGTTTCTAAACAAAAAAATAAAAGAGTGCTGGGGGTATAGCTTGGAGGTACAATGCCCCTGGGTTCAATCCCCAGTACCCCCCAAAAAAACAACAAAAAATATTCCTAAATGGTTTAGTTTAAATAATTAGTTCTAATAGTTGTTTAATTAGCTTATTAATACTTATTTTAATAATTCGTTTACTAACTACTTCTAATGAGTCATGTGAAAGGCCACTCTCATCTCATACATTACTTATCTGACAGTCTGACATGGAACAAATAATCTGTGAGACAAAATGGAATGTTAAGCCGGGCGTGGTGGCTCACCCATGTAATCCCAGCACTTGGGAGGCTGAGACAGAGGATCACAGGTTGGAGACCAGCCCCAGCAACTTAGTGAGGACCTCTGCAACTCAGTGAGACCCTGTTTCCAAATAAAGCATAAAACAGGGCTGGGGGTGTACCTCAGGGGTAGAATGCCCCTGTACCGTAGAACGCCCCTATACCGCGTGCAAAACAACAAAACAAAACTGGAATGTTACTCTGTGTATGTTTTTTCTTCTTCAAGCATAGCTAAAGCTTTTCTCTCTGACAAGATTTTAAGCTGTATCATGTTCCCCCATTACAGTAGAGGGTGAAACTGTTTTGTTGCCCAAAGCTTGTAAACTTCCTATACTTTAATCTCATTTACTTAAGCCATAGAAAATGCAAGTTTATGTTAGAAATAGAAGTTTTTCCCCCCCTACGGTACTGGGGATTGAACCCAGGGGTATTCTACCTCTGAGCCACACTCCTAGCCCGATTTTATTTTTTATTTAGAAACAGGGTCTTGCTAAGTTGCTGACTCTGGCTTCAAACCTGCGATCCTCCTATCTCAGCGTCTCAAGTACTGGGATCACAAGTGTTCAGCACCAAGCCTAGCCTTTTCTTTTTTTTAATGAAAAGCAGAAGCACAAGCCAGGCGTGGTGGCGCAGGCTTGTAATCCCAGTACTTTGGGAGGTGGAGACCGGGTTCTCGGCCAGCCTCAGCTCCGCCAGCCTCAGCTTGCGCGTGTTCTCTCTCTCTCTCTCTCTCTCTACCTAGTGAGGCCCTCCACAACTTCGTGAGACCCGGTTTCAAAATAAAGTATAAAAAAATAGGGTCGGGGGCATAGCACGGAGGTAGAACGCCCCTGGGTTCAATCCCCGGTACCGCAAAAAAAAAAAAAAAAAAAAAAAAAAAAAAAAAAAAAAAAAAAAAAAAAAAAAAAAAAAAAAAAAAAAAAAAAAAAAAAAAAAAAAAAAAAAAAAAAAAAAGAAAAAAAAAAAAGAAAAGCAGAAGCACGCACCTAACGAAAACAAATGGCTTCCTACAGCATTCCCTACTGCGGAGGACAGCTCTGCTCGCTCTCATCCCTGCTGGACTGGGGTCTTCCTGGGGACAGGGACCCCATTTTCTTCATGGCTTGATTTCCAACTCAATGATGTTAAGTGAATCAGACTGAGAGAGAAATATTCGAGTTCCTGCGACTACATGGCAGGTTTTATGAGAGATCTAGATCTTTCTGCATCATTTATTCATATAATAACCACCCAAATCCTTTTAAGTTTTTTTTTTATCTCCAGGTTAAAGATAAAGAAGCAGGGATTCGAGTAGGCTGCCTCACCCAAGATGACTCACATTTAAGATCTCTGATTCTATCTGAACCCCTTCTACAGCTACCTTAGAATTAACCAATGATAAGACAAAGTTAATTTACCTTGGTAATTTATCTCTAAACTTGATTTGCGTATTTGTATTTAAGGTCTACTGTGTGTCTCTCAACTTTTGATTTGCCTATTTAAGATCTACTGCAGCTTTTAGTACAAATTAGAGATTTTGAAAGGCTGGCGATGTAGCTCAGGGTAGAGCACGTGCATAGTGTGCATAAAGCCCTGGGTTTGATTCCCAGTAACACACACACACACACACACACACACACACACACACACATCTCCTTGCAATTTGCCCTATCAAGTACACATGATTCCTCTTATGCAAACTGAACGAATCCAGTGAAATAGAGAGAGGATCATGTGTTTGTTTAATATAGTACTTTGTGATGTTCTTACTTGCTTAGACTTTGTATTCTACCTTGTGATCCTGGAAAACTACTCTTAGACATAAAAATAGAAAGTCACAGATCTTTAACCAATTGCAGATTTATTGATTAGTAAAGTTAAAACTAAATTAAAAAAATTTTTTTTTCTTTTTGGTGATACTGGGGTTTGAAACCAGGGGCGTTTTACCTCTGATCTACACCCCTAAATCCTTTTTTTGTTTTGAAACAGGGTCTCAGCTGGGTGTGGTGGTGCACTCTTGTAATCCCAGTATTTGGGAGGCTGAGTCAGGAGGATCACAGGTTCTCGGCCAGTCTCAGCTACTTAGTGAGGGCCTCTTCAACTTAGTGAGACCCTGTTTCAAAATAAAGAATACAAAATAGGGCTGGGGATGTAGCTGGAAGGTAGAATGCCTCTCCTGAGTTCTATCCCCGGATCCACAAAAAAAAAAAAAAAAAAAAAAAAAAAGGTCTTGCTAGGTTGCTAAGAGTCTTGCTAACTTGCCAAGGCTGATCTTGAACCTGTGATCCTCCTGTCTCAGCTTCCAATGTACTGGGATTATAGGTGTTCCCAACCATGCCCAGCTAAATTTTAGATTTTCTAATGTCTATCCTTTTGTTCACTAAGTCAAAGATTTTCATAATAGGTTTTTTTTTTGTCCCCATGGTACCAATCCCCAGTACTCCAATGGTACAGGGGATTTCACCCAGGGTCTTCTGCATACTAGGCATGCCCCAACCACTGGCTACATCCCCGACCCCTTTAACAATTTTATTTTTAATTATATTATTATTATTATTATTATTATTATTATTATTATTTGTGGTATTGGGAATTGAATCCAGGGGCAATCTACCACTGAGCTACACCCCCAGCCCTTTTTATTCTGAGACAAGGTCTTGCTGAGTTGATGAGGCCGGCCTGGACTCCTGCCTCAGCCTCCAGAGTGACTGGGATTTCAGGGGTATGCCACTACACCCAGCTTTATTTCCTTTGTAAAACTGCTCTCAGGTAATGCTTTCTAACATTCTAAACTTATGATTCTGGTTTAAATATTCCTGAAGAGCTCATTCATAATAAAGAGAATCTTGTAATAAAGAACTCCTCTGGGATACACTTGGATATTTGGGGGTTCAATGTTCTGCACTGATTTAATTCTGACCCAAGAGCTGGAAAACAGCAGAGGGAAGTAGTTTATTTTAATAGGAGCGACATTTAAAACAGATGGCCAAAAATTATTTCAACACAACTGCAAAACTCATTAATTGTAGAGAACGCATAATTTTGGTGGACACATTTAGCTACAGATGAAAAACAAATTAGTTTTGGGGGTAATGATTAAAGCAACATCACACTTGCAAGAAAAATTTCATCTTTTTAAAAAAATTCAATATCCCTATGATGATCAAAAGAGTAAAATAAAAATTCCTAGGAAAAAGATTTTCTGTAAAAAAAATTTGGAAGCTACTGAATATCTACTTTTTTATATTAACACGTCTCCATCCCTGTTCTCCCCTCCTTTTTGAAAAGGTAGTAACGATATACTTATTTTTCTGAAAAGAAAAGTTAGTTACCCTGAGTCCTGCTTCGGTTAGTTCCAGGCAGTATCTGTTCCTTTCCTTTGTCTCCACGTTGATGTAGGCCACATCATCTGCACAGCGCAGGCTTTTCGAGACAAACATGTTGTTCACAGCAAAGAGAACGTCATTTACAACTGCTTCAGCTTCTAGCCTCATGTCCTTCATATCAGCGCCTTCAAAACCATTAAGCTCTGAACCTTCTTCAAATCCTGACATACTGCTTAGCTCCATGGGATTACAGTCTGTTTCCATTCTGCGAAAAAGGAGATTTTATTGAAAGACATTCAAAATATTGTTTGATTAAAACAGCTATGCCTTACGATTGCTACTCAGCATTAGGGAAAATACTGCCTAAAACCATTTCTAGTAGTTTTCACTGTAAAATTACAGGCACAATGGACTTTCAAAAAAATAGGAATAATGTTAATTCCTATTTTGACAAGCATTTATTTTTATATTATCACAGTTTTTAGGTTATTTTGAACAATGCCTCAGTAAAAAGACTAGTGCATACTTAGTTTTATTTTTATTTTTTTTTTATTTATTTTTTTTTGCGGTACCGGGGATTGAACTCAGGGGCATTCTACCTCCACGCTACACCCCCAGCCCTATTTTTTTATACTTTATTTTGAAACCGGGTCTCATGAAGTGGCGGAGGGCCTCACTAGGTAGAGAGAGAGAGAGAGAGAGAGAGAGAGACAGGGAAAGAGAGAGAGAGAGAGAGAGAGAGCGCGCGCGCTGAGGCTAGCCGCGAACCCGGATCCTCCGGTCTCCGCCTCGGATCCTCCGGTCTCCGCCTCCCAAAGTACTGGGATTACAAGTGTGCGCCACCACGCCTGGCCTCAATTTTTTCCTTTTTAATTCTTGCTAATTTGAGAGACAAAGAATGAGAGTTCATAATTTTAATGTAATATTTCCTTGAGTAAACATCTTTTTGGATGTTTATAACGTTTTCAGTTCTAAGATAATACAGTTATAAAAAGCAGAAATGGAAACAAACCCAGTTTGTCTAAAATCAAGGTTCAAGTCCTTACCTATGAAAATATACTACTTCTTACTAATTCTTTTTATTTTTTTTGTACTGGTGACTGAACCCAGGGGCATTCTACCTCCAAGCTATACCCCCAACCCGATTTTATTTTTTATTTTGAAACAGGGTCTTGCTAAGTTGCTGAGGCTGGCTTTGAACCTGTGATCCTCCTGTCTCAGCCTCCCTCCCAAGTACTGGGATAACAAGCATGTGCCACCATGCCCAGCTTTAAAATTCTTTGTTAGTGCTTTTCAACCTCTGCTGTCATTAGAATTGCCGAGAGTTTGTAAAAAGAGGTTGACTGACCCCATCGCAGAGAAATGGAACCCAAAGCTCTGGGAGACCGGGATTTTTCAGAGCTCCAGGTGGTTCTGCCATGCAGCTACTGCTCCAAATTATCAGCAAAAATCCTAAGGAGGCAGAGTTCCTGCAGCTGCATGACATTTGCACATTATAAAAGTCAAAACTATTTGATAAAGGCAATTTGTGAAAAACTATGTAAGCTATTTCTAAAAATTACATAGCAAATGTATAAATAATGTATTACTCTCATCCTTTTAAAAATATGTTTTAAGGATCCTTTATCTTGCCTCCCATAGCACTTTACAGAACTAGCCACTCACTGCTAATGATGCAATTACAAAATCATCAATTATTGCTGGAGCAATTTGTCAGGTAACTAAAATTTAAAACTGACTTACTATACATTAACAAAATATTTGATTTTCCAAAAATTTCTACCTTCCTCTTGATATAATCAATATATTGCTTAACATTACACTTGGTTTTATATTTATGAGCACAACTTCTATTTTTACAAATATAGTTTTGAAGATTTTGAAATGTGACCACCCCCTATAAATCTGTAAACATCATGAATGTCAAACATCTTTATTTTGCATAAGTAACCATGTACCTCAATTATAGATGTCAGAAATAATTATATGAAAAAGATGTTTATATGAGAAAGTCTGACAGTTTACACAATTTTCTTTTAGCAAGAGTCTAATTCAGTGCAATTAGGACCTTAATGATGGGGAATGAGGAAGAATCTGGTACTAGAATGGAAGAAATCCTCACAGGTCAGCAAAGTAGGTCACCAAATTGATGCTGGGTAATAATCAGCACCAAGCTGCAAAAAAGAGAGACACCTTCCCTAAGGCTGTGAAATCTTAGAAGACTTCTTCCAAAATGTCTCTGAATGATGTATAAAATTCCAGAACCTTTTTGTGTGTGTGTGTGTGTGTGTGTGTGTGTGTGTGTGTGTGTGTGTTGGTGGTGGTGGGGTACTGGGGATTGAACCCAGGGCTTTGGACATACTAGGCAAGAAGAACTCTACCACTGAGCAATGCTCCCACACCTTTTTATTTTGAGACAGGGTTCTCACAAAGTTGCAGAAGCTAGCTTTGAACTTGCAATTCTGCCTCAGCCTTCTGAATAGCTGGGGTTACAGGCATGCACTACTGTTTCTGGCAAAATACAGAACTTTTTTTTTTTTTGGTGGTGGTGATTGAACCCAGGGGTATTTTACCTCTGAGCTATATACCCAGCCTTGTAAATTCTGAAATGGCCCAATTTGCTGGGGCTGGCTTCGAACCTGCAATCCTCCTGTTTCATCTTCCCAAATCCTGGGATTACAGGTGTGCACCATCATGCCTGGCAAAATTCACAACTTTTTTTTTTTTTTTTTACAGCACTGGGGATTGAACCCAGGGGCATTCTACCTCCGAGCTACACCCCCAGCCCTATTTTTATTCTTTATTTGGAAACAGGGTCTCACTAAGTTGCGGAGGGCCTCACTAAGTAGCTGAGGCTAGCCGCGAATCCAGATCCTCCATTCTCAGTCGTCCCAAGTACTGGGATTACAAGTGTGCGCCACCACACCCGACTAAAATTAAAAACTTTTGATGATACATATACATTAAAATATTTTACTATTGAAGCATTACACAAATAATAAGGTTTTAAACTAGTACTTATTTTAGTTTTTGGTACTGAGGATTGAACCCCAGAGGCACTCCTCTTCTGAGCTATACCCCATCCCTTCTTATTTTGAAATAGGGTCTCACTAAGTTGCTAAGGGTCCTGCTAAGTTGTTGAGGCTGGCCTTAAACCCACGATCCTTCTGTCCCAGCTTCCCAAGTACTGGGATTACAAGTGTGTGCCACTGTGCCTGGCTTAAACTATTATTTTAAAGTATGATTACAACTTTTTTTATTGGTCATAACAGACTTATTTATCAATATTCTTTCCTCAGACTAATACCATGAAGACTTTCTGAGGTGAGTCCAGCAATTTGGCTGATATTGACTCCAGTCCCATTGCAGACTGCTCTGAACTAATCAATACACAAAATTCTTACTGGTCACTTTAGACCAGAAAAGTTCAGTCACAGCACACAGCCCCAGGTGTCCTGGCAGCCATTCTGAGATGGGGCCACTTGTCCAAGGATGGCACTGACAATGGTCAGAGAACAGAGCCAAGAGGTTCATGGAGAAATGCAGCTGCCTTTGCACTTTTCATTTTTTGGAGCCAATAAATTCCCATTATTTTAACAGCAACAGAAAGCATCCTGATTTAGGCGTCTACCCCAAATTAAAAGCAGTGCTTGCTCTAGCTCTACAACCGCCTGATGGAGGTAAAATGGTTTAAAATATGGAACCCTGATGATGATGATAATGAATATTTGCTTATCTGTAATACACAAAGTGCCTAACAAAAAGCTTTAGAGAACTTGAGTATCAGTACCTAGTGCTGCCGTAACAAACCACCACACACTTAGTGGTTTAAAATAGCACACATTTACTTTCGTATAGTTCTGGAGGTGCAAAGTCTAAAATCGAGGCATTAGCAGGGCTGCATTTGTTCTGGAGGCTTCAGAGAATCTATTTCTTTTGTCATTTCTAGGTTCTAGACGCCACTTGAATTCTTTGGCATATGGTCCTTTCCTCTACACAAATGTACATCACTCCAACCTCTGGTTCTGTGGTTACATCTCCTTTTCCTGAGTACTGACATCTAAGTCCTTGTGAGGCCCCTTATGCTTACACTGGGCTCACTAGGACCCAATCCAGGACAATCTCCTGTCTCAAGGTTCATCTGTCATGTAAGGTAACATATTCACAGGTTCTAGGGATTAGGACATGGACATCTTTGAGGGGCTATTATGTTGCCTATCAGTGTCCATGTCCTATCAGCAGGAAAAAAAAGGTAGCAAAAGAGACTTCTTTTTCTGTTCTTGCTTTTTGGGGAGAGTCAGAATCCCCCCTTTCTTCTGTGGTACTGGGGACTGAACTCAGGAGCATTCTACCTCTAAACTATACCCTCAGCCCTTTTTGTTTTTGACACAGGGTCTCACTAGATTGCTGGGAGTCTTGCTACATTGCTGAGACTGTCCTTGAACCTGTGATCCTCCTGTCTCAGCCTCCCAAGTTCTAGGATTACAGGAGTGTGCCACCACACACGGCTATGTGTGTGTGTGTCTGTGTTGTACTGGGGATTGAACCAGGGGCATTCTACCTGAGCTACACCCCCACCCGTATTTTATTTTATCATTTTGAAGCAGGGTCTCACTAAGTTGCTGAAGGGCTTGCTATGTTGCTGAGGCTGTCCTTGAACCTGCGATCCTCCTGGCTCAGCCTCCCAAGTACTGGGATTACAGGCTTGTGCCACCATGCCCAGCTTACAAGTTACTTTCAATAAACACGATGGATAAGCAATGTATGGTGGTACACAGTTTACAGAGTTCTCTTCAGAGGAAGCCCAGAGTACCTGACAAACTCACTGCATTCTCTGGGAGGGTTATGCTTTGTACTCTAGCTCCAGTACCAGAGATGGGTGATTCAATCAAAGGGACTATCTCCAGGCTGGAAAGGGGGATATGTATGTTCTGACTCAAGAGCTCTGTTCAACCACTTGGTTCTGGATGGCAACTGGCCTATCTAATCAGATACTCTAAGAGTTTGAAAACAGAGTTAAAAAACATAAAGTCAGTTATAGCAGGTGTTTTAGTTCACTGCCTGTTGCTGTAACAAAATACCTGGAGCTGGATACCTTATAAAGAAAAGAAGTTAGCCAGGCATGGTGGTGCACGCCTGTAATCCCAGTACTTGGGAGGCTGAGACAGGAGGATAGCAAGTTCGAAGTCAGCCTCAGCAACTTAGCAAGACCCGGTTTCCAAATAATAAATAAAACAGTGCTGGGTGTGTAGCATGAAGGTAGAATGCCCCTGGGTTCAATCCCCAGCACCAACAACCAAAAAAAACAAAACCAAGTTTATTTAGCCCATGTGGCTGAAGGTTCAAGACAGGGTGGTCCAATCTGTTTGGGCTCTGATGAGAGCCCCCTTGGCTGTGTCACAACACAGTAGATGGGGTCATGGTGAAAGTGCATGTGAGAGGGAAATCATGTGGAAAGACAGGAAGTCGGAGAGATTCAGGAGCCAGGCTTGCTCTTTTTATAACAACTTGTTCTTGTGGGATCTAACCAGGGTCCCAAGAGAACTATATTAATTCCTTTCCAAGGGCAGGCAGCACCCCTGATGACCTACTGCCCCTCCAATAGCCCCACCTCTTTTTTGTTTTTCATATATATATATATATATATATATATATATATATGACTATTATATATGAATAGAATCACCATCGAGAATTTCCCTCCAGAACAAAACAATGATATTCACTTCAAATTTGAGGCGTACCAAAACCAAATCAAACCCCACATAGAAATAAAAAGTAACAAAAATTACATTCTGGGGGGGGGGGTTAGTGAATTTCCCAGTCTTTGTTATGATAATTGTTCTTCAGCTACTTTCAAAACAATAACAAAACAACAATAGCAGCAGCAGCAACCCACCCAGCTCATCAAAATAATTTTCCAAGCCAGGCGTGGTGGCGCACGCTTGTAATCCCAGTACTTGAGAGGCTGAGACAGGAGGATCCGGGTTCACAGCCAGCCTCAGCTACTTAAGTGAGACCCTGTTTCAAAAAATACAGAATTAAAAAAAAAAATACAGCTGGGGGTGTAGGCCAGAGGTAGAATGTCCCTGGGTTCAATTCCTGGTACCACAAAAAATTTTTTTCCATTTGGTTTTTGAAATTAAAAATAATTAAAAAAAGAAAAATTTAAGGAATCCAACCATCAATTGCCTAACTCACTTGGCTGTCATGGGCAGCCTGTGGAGGTCAGGAAGGCTATCTGCAGCACACATGATTAGGGAGGGGTATTCATCTGCAAGGTTAGGCTTTTTTTTTTTTTTTTTTTTTTGCGGTACTGGGGATTGAACCCAGGGGCATTCTACCTCCCCCAGCCCTATTTTTTATTTTTTATTTTGAAATAGGGTCTCACAAAGTTGCGGAGGGCCTCACTAAGTAGCTGAGGCTGGCCACCAACCCGGATCCTCCAGTCTCAGCCTCCCACGTACTGGGATGACAGCGTGCACCACCACGCCTGGCTTAGCTTTCTTCTAAAACAGTATAAAATACTCATGATTTCTAGTATGAAGGGACACGGATGATCTCCTCTGAGAATTCCACAGAACAATATAGGAGCTGGAGCTGTCAGCCCAAGTGACAGGGCTTCCATCAAACTGACGCAGTTTCCCTGTGTAAATTATTTCCCTCCTGTTTCAATACATTCATTGAGATCAAGAATCAGTCTGAGCAACTCTCATACGGTATCTTCTTCTGGAGATATGGAGATTGGAATAGCTGTCAAATCATTAATCACATAATGAAATTCTCTCCCTTCTTTGGTGTACCTCCTCAGTACTGAATAGTCTTCTATTAGAACCTGATAGTCTCTTAAAAGATTGTCTTGAAGGCCGGGCGTGGTGGCGCACGCTTGTAATCCCAGTACTTTGGGAGGCGGAGACCGGAGGATCCGGGTTTGCGGCCAGCCTCAGCTATCTCTCTCTCTCTCTCTCCTTAGTGAGGCCCTCTGCAACTTTGTGAGATCTGGTTTCAAAATAAAGTATAAAAAATAGGGCCGGGGGCATAGCACGGAGGTAGAATGCCCCTGGGTTCAATCCCCAGTACCGCAAAAAAAAAAAAAAAAAGATTGTCTTGAGACACCACATGTTTTTTGCATATATTTCTTACATCCTCCAATCACCATTTGGCCAGTCTCTGCTGCAGTGGCCATGTTTGGTTTGTTTGACTATCATAATATGCTCCCATCTCTGCCTCCCAGAATAGTTTAATCTTCTTTGCCACTGCCAATGAGGACTAGGCATACACTACATCATTCTCTGCCAAATTAACACCCCACTAAAGATGAGACTACTTCCAAACTGCTTCGAGTATAGAATTTTAATGTTTTGATAAGGTGAATCTTCATCATACAACACTTCATCTATGTCATACTCAACCAGGTGCCCACCTGTGATAACCCCGTATCTGTCAATGGCCCCTCCTCAAACTATGGGTGGTTTTATGGCTTGGATGTGGCCTGTCTCTCTGAAAAAGCCCATAGTAGGCAATGCAGTAATGTTCACAGCTGAACTGGATTGTGAGGGCTGTAATCTCATTAGTGGATTAATCCATTGGTAGATTAATAATTAGAATGGATTTATACTGTGTGGTAACTGTAGTCAGGTGAGGTGTGGCTGGAGGAAGTAGGTCACTGGGGGACATGACCTTCGGGACTGTATCTAGCCCTGGTTCCTTCTTCTCTCCCCCTCTGCTTCCTGGCTGCCACGAGCTGAGTAGCTTTCCTCTACCATGCCCTGCTGCCACGATGTTTCTCCCTTGCATTCTGCTGAACATGAACTGAACCTCCGAAGCTGTGAGTCCAAATAAACCTTTCCTCCTCTTAGTTGTGTTTGTCAGGTATTTTAGTCATCGTGATAAAAAGCTGACTAACGCAGGTGATAATATTGCTTTAGTTTCCCAGTACTATCCTGACTCAATATTTCATTCTTTACTTTGTTCAAAAGCCTGTCTATTTCTTCTTGTCCTTGGGCATTGCTGTTGTAACTTTGAAGATCCAGCAACACAACACCAATTCCAATCCATGTGGATAAATTCTCAAATGGGCAAAACTTCCATTTTTGTTTGTGCAGGGTTTGCTAAAAAGCCATGGTCTTGCTGGGTGTGCACGGACTCCACTATCCCCTGCTCCTGGAAAATGTACTGGAGGCCTTTTAAAATGGTCTTTCCATCAGCTTTGGTGCTAAGCATGATGGTGAACGTGCTGTGCCATGCCTGGAGGAGGTGACCACTGGAGACTGGGGAGCTGCACAGTGTGTCAGGCTGTGGCCCGTGGCCTCGCCCCGTCTCTTAATGGTTCCACCAGCTTTCAACATCACCATACTGAGGCCCAAGCTTCCAGCATATGAACCTAAATGTATATTTTAAATTGGAGAAGGTAAAAATGAAAGACCTATCTTCTTCTTACATCTCATATTAAACTTGTAGTTTTATTCAGTTTGATTTTGACAAATGTGTCAAGGAGAAAGGCCACAAGAAAGGACGGAGACTGTGGTACAAGGTGCTCTCGGATGCCTGAGGAGGGAGCAGGTCCATTCTCCTCTTCTTATTTCTCATCAGATTATCTGTATCCCTGACTGTGGAAGCCTGTTCCACTGAGAATGAGAAAATACACGCCCATTCCCGTGAAGGGACAATTACTAGAACCCCTAATGACAGAGCTGCTGTCAGGTTTCACAATGGTTGATTCGTCAATGTGACTCCTGTAAAAATCCCTGGTTTCCCTCTGTGGGCTAAACAGCTTACCTTCATATAAGAAATTTTAGATGAATAGAACTTTCTGTGATGGTGTACACATATTTTTTTTAAACCAGTCCTGTCCTGTACAGTAGCTACTAGTCATGTGTGGCTATTAAAACTCCTGAAGTTTGACCAGTGTGATGGAAGAGTTGAATTTAAAATTTTATTTTTCGTTTTAAAAAATATTAAATACTTGTAGATAATATGAGCTGAGTTTATATTATGGTTAAAAACATCAGTAGATGTAAAGGCAGTGAATAAAACTTACATGAGTAGCAAATTATGGAAATTGAGAAACAACTGAATCCTAACTCCTCTATGGAGGTGACCATCAGCCATCATTGTTTCAAATAATAAAAATGGATGAATTACTTCCTATATTTTACGATCTTGTGTATTTATTTTGCAGTGTTGGGACTCAAACTCAGGGCCTCATACATGGTAGCCAAGTACTCTACCACTGAGCTATAGCCCCAGCTTCCCAATCCTGTCTATTTAGACACCAAGTTTACTAATCAAATATTAAAATCCACTGTGAATCTATATACCTAGCATTTTTTCTTAGCCCCAGACTATCAATTAAAGATGTCTATTGGTAGACAGTCGAATTTGGGAAATAAGATAGGCATGTGAAATATTTATACAAATATTAAAGCCACAAACACACATCATAATTAAACCAAAGAAATGTACTTAATTGTGAATGGTTGATAATTACGGAAAGCAATGATATGGTCTGACTACAAACTCAATAATTAAACTTGTGTGAACTTGTGCGGGCCATGGTGTTGTCGTCTATAAAATAAGGGATACGGACAGGAAAATCTTCACTGTTCTAAGAGCCCTGACATTCCATGATCTATGACATAACTGTTAATTATGATAGGACTTCACTCACGGAACAGGTCAGTCAAAACTGGTCTGGATTGAGCCTGGATAAAGAGTTATGGATAGTGGAACGGTCCTAAGAGTTGTAAAGGATTCTTTATGGGGAACAAAGCACAATCAAGGGGCGTACAAGGCATGGCAAGAACTGTAAGGAGACTAGCCTCGCTGAAACAACAGGAAACTGTTAAGTGCAATGCAAAGGCAGGGATGGCCCAGTTTGACAGGTTGCTGACACCTAGACAAGAGAATTTGAATTTGATAAAATAGGCTGTTTCAAGGTCTTGAGAATGGAAATAACGTCTTTAATATTTGAAGTGGGCTTCTTATTGGCAGCATAGTTTGGTCCTGTTTTTTAATACAATATAGCAACCTCTACCTTTAAATTGGGGTGTTTAGACCACTTACATTTAATATGATTACCGTAATTATTGATATGGCTGAGTTTAAATTTACTATCTTGCTATCTGTTTCATCTGTATTTACTCCCTTTTCGTTATCTTTCTGCCTATGCTTGGGCTGGCCACTTTTTAGGATTCTATTTTATATCCTTTGGTGATTTACTAACTATAATTTTTTGTAATTTTTTTGGTGGTTGTTTTATACTATACATCCTCAATTTACCACAATGTTCTTTGATATTATACCACTTCATGTATAAGACCCTTATAAAAGTATATACACCCTCTACTATTTTTGTCATATATTTTACTTATACATGTTAGAAACTTTATAATACATGTTAATTTTGCTGTTTTCAGAGAGATTTAATGAGCAAAATTATTTCATATTTAATCACAGTTACTATTTCTGGTGCTAACTTATTTGTGTTGACCTATATTTATATATTTGATCTGTAAAATTTTCTGCTTAAAGGACTTCCTTCAACATTTCCTGTTGTGTACATCTGTTGTTGAATTTTTTCAGTGTTCGTATGTCTGAAGAAGTCTTTCTTTCACCTTCATTTCTGAGAGATATTTTGCTGCATAGTATAGAATCCTAGGTTAAGTTATTTTTGTCTTTCGAGTCTTTAAAGATGTTTCTCTATTATCATTTTGTCACAGCATTTCCCATGAGAAATCTAGTGTCACTGTTACTGTTCTTTTCGGTACACTTTTCTCATGCTTCTTTTGGAGTTTGTTGAGATTCCTGCATCTTAAATTTGGAAATATTTCTGGCCATTATTTCTTCAAACTTTTATCTGTCCTTCTCTTCTTGAGACTTTAATTTTGTGTATTAGTTCAACTGAAGATGTCTTACTCCTCACTGCTTTGTTCATTTGTTCAGTTTTCCATTTTCATTTTGAATAGCTTCTATTGCTGTCTTCAATTTTTATTCTGTGATATCTAATGTATTTTTTAAAAACATCTCCCATATATCTGCTTAAGTTGCTTAATCTTTTCTCTAGCTTTTAAGTGCCCCTGTCTACTAATTTCACTGTGTTATTTCTGGGTTAGTTTCAATTGATTCACCCCCCTCATTATGGCTTATAGTCCATTGCTTTACATGCCTGGTGATTTTTTGATTGAATGTGAATTCGTGCTGGCTATTTTATATTCCTATAAATATTACTGAGCATTGTCCTGGAGTGGAGTTATCTGGAAACAGATTCATTGTGAACCTGTTGATTGTGAACATTATGAATTCGTGCTGGCTATTTTATATTCCTATAAATATTACTGAGCATTGTCTTGGAGTGGAGTTATCTGGAAACAGGTTCATCCTTCTGGGTCTTTCTTTTAAGTCTTTTTTAGGCACCAAGGCCACATCTAGCCTCTAATTTTGGCTCATGACAGAGTCAAAACTTTTCTGAGTACTCTACCCAATGCCTTGTGAATTACAAGGCTTTTCATTCTGTGCAATAGGAACAGGAACTATCTCCTGCTTTAACTCAGAAAACTGTTTCCTCTAATTCTTTTGGGTAGTTCTCTTTTTTGCGTTGAGTAGTGTCCTCACAGCCGTATGCTGATCTCAGTATTCAGTTGCAGGCTCAAGAGGGACCCTCTGCACATCTATCTTCACAGCTCATGCTGGGAAGCGCTCTACTTTCTAATGCTCTGTCCTAACTGCTTTGGCCTTCCTGGACTCCTCGCTCCATGTCCTCAGCATAGGGAGATCACCAGGTTTCCCTGGGTTTTCCCTCTGAGTGTCATGACTAAAACCTCTCCAGGCAATAAACTGGGGCAACAGTCTCATCTCATTTATATCTTGCTTCTCAGAGATCAGTCCATTGCCCAAAATATTGCTTCTATGCCCAAAATATTGTTTCATATGTGTTTGCCCATTTTTTGTTGTTTAAGGTGGGAGAATCCCTGTTACTCTATCTTGGCCAGAAGTAGAAACTCCACTAGTCAGATGTGAACTAACTTTAAAATCCTATTTCATCAGTTTTTCTTAATCATTGACTTTGGTCTCTCATATACTACTCTGAATCACTTTTACCATTTTGTGGATTCCTTTAATTCATTAATGAGTTAAGCAAATTTTTAAATATGCATGTCTAAGCCAGGCGTGGTGGCGCATGCCTGTAATTCCAGTACTTGGGAGGCTGAGACAGGAGGATTGCATGTTTGCAGCCAGCCTCAGCAACTTCATAAGGCCCTCCACAACTTAATGAGACCCTGTTTCCAAATAAAAAAATAAAATAGGGCTGGGGGTATAGCTCAGAGGTAGAATGTCTCTGGGTTCAATCTGCAGTACCCCCCCAAATATATATGCATGTCTAAATATGTTGCAATAAATCCCACTATTATATATAATCATAATGTACCAATAAAAATAAAATAAATTTTTGAAACACACTTACTATATGTTGTATGAAGCCTGCCCCCTTTCTTTGTGGTGCTAGGGATTGAACCTAGGGCTTCACATATGCTAGGCAAGTAACCTACCACTGAGCTATATCCTCAGCCCAAGACAATGTTTGTAACTTTAAAAAATATGTATTTTACTATTTTGAAGACTTCTAACCCTTAAAAATTCAGCTCAGACACACCTATTTCAGAATTCTGTACCTGATCTCGAAATAGCCCACTATCTTCCTAAGTAGCATACTGCTGTAGAGCTCATTACTAATAATTTTTGTGTATATACTACTATACACCCATGGACGGGGGAACTGTGATTCTAATCACCAGCACAGTGTCTGGCATGAAAGTCTTTACTGAATAAATATATATATATATTTTTTTGGTGGTACCGGGGATTGAACACAGAGGCATTCTACCTCTGAGCTACACCCCAGCCCTATTTTCTATTCTTTATTTTGAAACAGGGTCTCACTAAGTTGCAGAGGGCCTCACTAAGTAGCTGAGGCTGGCCGTGAACCTGGGTCCTCCAGTCTCAGTCTCCCAAGTACTGGGATTACAAGCGTGCGCCACCACTCCCGGCTCTGAATATTTTTTTGAATGAATAAAGCACAGAAAAATTCTACTTCTCTGTTCCTCAAGTTGTGGTACTGAGCTCTGACAAGGGGTATATGAAGACACAGGATAAACATGGTAGACATTCTTGGAAATACACATGACTCATATAGTACCAATAATATGAAATACCATTATTAAATACTCATACAGTATCAAAATTACCTTCAATTAAAAAAAAAAGAACAAAAATGTTTGGAAGTCCAAGCCATGTCCTCTTTACTCCTATACTTCTAGGGTTTCCTTTGCCATCTGATAGAAATATTTGAGTGGAAAGTAAGTTTGAAAAGTACTGACCTAACCTAAGGAATTAAATAAAAAAGAAGTTCCAGGCACTGTGTCTGGCAGTACAAAGTTAACAGGCACAGGCAGGAGCTGGTAGAAGGCTGGCAGGTTAGTACTGAGTTAGGCATTCTCTAAGTTTTTATAACTCTTTCCACTTCATTTATGTTACTGTTATTTGTTAAAAGTTAGGGTAATTATTGGTAGCTTCAATTTTTAATATTCTTGTTTTTCTATGATAAAATGAAAATGTATTGTTTACGGTAATAAAAAACAATTAAAATTTTGTGATATGTTGGAAAATACATGGTGTGGAGGCAGAAATCTTAGAGAAGCTAGGCTATTATTAAGATGGTTAAAGTAACTGGTAATATTCATTTCAAATAAAATGAGAGGTTTGAATTTACTAAATTTCTTTCTTTTTTGTTTTTTGGTACTGGGGATTGAACCCAGAGGCATTCTACCTCTGAGCTACACCCCTAGCCTGACTTTATTTCTTATTTGGAAACAGGGTCTCATTGCCAAGGCTGTCTTCGAACCTGCACTACTCCTCTCTCAGCCTCCCAAGTATTGGGACTACAAGCGTGTGCCACCACGCCCAGCTTTTTGAAATTACTAAATTTCAAACAATTATTTTGAAAGTAAAGATGAATAAAGTTGATTAATTACAATTATCAACATTTAGCCGGGCGTGGTGGCGCACGCTTGTAATCCCAGTACTTTGGGAGGCGGAGACCGGAGGATCCGGGTTCAAGGCCAGCCTCAGCTCTCTTGCTCTCTCTCTCCCTGTCTCTCTCTCTCTCTCTTTCCTTAGTGAGGCCCTCCGCAACTTTGTGAGACCCAGTTTCAAAATAAAGTATAAAAAATAGGGCCGGGGGTGTAGCGCGGAGGTAGAGCACCCTGCGTTCAATCCCCGGTAACAAAAAACAAACAAACAAACAATTATCAACATTTAGAATTTAGGTAAAGCTAAAACCTAATTTAACCTTTATTATCTCTAACACATAACATTTACATGTTTTCAATAGCTTGTGTATATTTTTAAAATTAAAATTTGAATAGTTCATATATATGTTTGAAATTAAAAATTTTAATCAGAACCATTTGTAAAATGGCTATTTTTCCATTTATACACTTATTTACAAAATTACTCTGTACCCCCCTTTCAACAATGACAGACATACATATAACCTAGAAATCACAAATCAAGCCAACAGAATTGTACTGTGAAGAAATACAATGCACTAATTTGAGAAGTTTTTAAAACTATAATAAACAGCAGCACTAAAGTTTTCCTTCAAAACCATAAACTGTAAATGAGATTCTAAGAAGACTCTCAAATACTGAATGCTTAAAAAAATCCAGGAATTACTGTTATTACTATATAACCTTCTAGGAAATAAAGATTACCTGGCAATGTGTTTAAATAAAGCACATCCTCACCAACACAAATCAATAAGATATAAAATAGAAAACCTCATTGCTTCCCATTTAAGCCCTATATTGTTTCTCTACTAGAGTCTGAGCAATATTCTGTTGCCAGAATCTTCAAAAATCAGAATTCCTTACAATTGCTATCCGTTATTCTGGTAGAAGGCATCAGCTCATATAATGTTCCCAAAACTGATTCCTTAAGATATCACACATAAATTATTTAAGATTCATCTCTTTTTTCATCTGTTGGTATAATTTTGGGTTGTACTAGTGTTTTTTGTGTCTTTGGAGGAGTCATGAAACTGATTAGCAAGACACTGATTACTAAATCCTTTATTTTCTACTTAATTTACTTGACTTTATTTTGTTTCACTACAGATTCGTAGCATTAAAGACCTGGAAAAAAACTGTAGTGGTCAGCTTCATCCTTAATGACAGGAAAATGGGCAGAGTGATAGTTATATATATGGCCCGACAAGAAAGATTTCAAGATTAGTACAGAGATTACAAGTCCTCACTTTGAAAGAAAGTCTGACTTTTCAGTTGACATTATGACAGTCAGCTGAGGGCTAGAATGCAGTATCTTAATCATGATCACTTTTACTTGCACTGTAGACTACAGTCTGGAAAATCCTTTTAACATAAACAAGAAATGGCCAGTATGGTATGGTGCTCGACAGGCTCTAAGTTGACAGACTGGGGCTAGGCTCAGCTCTGACAGTTACTCTGCAATGTGGGGTAAGACATTTAACAGTTACTGAAAGACCAGATCTCACTCATTTGTCAAAAGTCCAATTCAAACCTCCCAAGGCCTATTTCACTGCAAGATAAGATCTTACCTTTGACTTTTCATACCACTTGGTTTATACTCCTTTTATGGGAAGCATTATAATTATTACTTACAAACATGTCTTATTATTTTCAAAAATATCTAGAACCCAACTGCTTCTCACCATCTTCACTGCTACTCTGGCCCAAATGACTGTTTGGACTGAAGTCTGGATTACTGCAATCTCCTTCTAACTGGTCTTGATGTGTTCGTTCCCTCCTCCCGGCAAAAACCAGGCTATTTTCAACACAGTAGTTAGCATTACCCTATAAAAACTTAGGCCAGACCCATTTCACCCACAGCAGAAGCCCAAGTCCTCACAATGGCTTACAAGGTCCTATATGACCTGCTCCTCATCCCCCTCACTCCCTCCTGATATTCCCTGAACTCAGCAAGCATGCTCCTGTGACAGGGCCTCCCCCTTGCTGTTCTCACTGCCTGGAAAAAGGCCTTCCAGGTATCCATGTGCCTTGCTTCTGAGTCTCTCAAGTCTCGGGTAAAATGTCTTGTGTGTGTGTGTGTGTGTGTGTGTGTGTTGCTGGGGATTGAACCCAGGGGCATTCTACCTCCAAGATACACCTCAGCCCTATTTTATTTTTAATTTGGAAATGGTCTCACCAAGTTACTGAAGGCCTCGCTAAGTTGCTGGCTTTGAACCTGTGATCCTCTGGTCTCGGCCTTCCTAGTACTGGGATTATAAGAGTGTGCTACCATATCTGACCCTAAAATGTCATCTTATTAAATGAGAGTGCTCCTCTTACTGCCACATATAAGAAAAGCAAATCTCTCCCCTCTCTATCTCAATTCCCTTTACACTGCTTTATTTATTCCTAAAGCACTTATCATCACATGGCATATTGTTTCTTCCCTTCCAATAAAATAAAACTCCATGAAGATAAGGACTCAATCTTGTATCCCCAGCATGGTCTCTGGCATATAATAGGAAATCAATAAACATATTGTTAAGTAAATGAATGACTCCTCTACTTTAGAACATAAGCTCCTTGAAGATTCTGGATTTTTTTTTTTCTGGTACTGGGGATTGAACCCAGGGCCGTCTGTCTGCATGCTATGCATCAACTGCAGTGACAGACACATATATGTATACACACACACACACACACACACACACACTTTTTTTTCCTGTGGTACTGGGGATTGAACCTAGGGGAGTTCTACCACTGTTTTACACTCCAGTTCCTTTTATTTATTTATTTTTTATTTTGAAACGGGGTCTCGCTAAGTCACTGCATGGGCCTCGAACCTGCGATCTTCCTGTTCTCAGCCTCCTGAGTACTAGGATTACAGGCACGAGCCACCATGCCCGGCTTAACAAATATTTCTGAATGAATGAGGAGCAAGGGAAGTAATTGGTAATACTTAGGAGAAGTCTACAAAGAATGAGGGGCATCAACAATCCAAGCACCTACATATACTGGGACTAAAACAGAAAGGTGGCTGTGGAAAGGAGAACCAGCTCTTTAGCTATCTGCCAGCATTTCTGGGCTATGTTAGCTAGCATTCATGAAATAGTTACCAAGATAGTTAAACGACTCCTTTAATTCACTATCCTTAATTAACCAGCTGTACGTGTCAGTACTGGTTAGGTTCATGCCCTACTCAAATCATCTAATCTTCCTAATAATCCTTGGAGGTAAGATACTAATAAGCTCACACTTGTCAAGGAGGCACCGCAGGCTCTGAGAGGGCAGTGGCCAGTTCAAGGTGGCCTAGCAAATAAGCGTCAGTGCCAGGATTCAAGTTCAGGACATCTATCTGACTTCCGGGCCACCTGCACCCTGACCTTTGGGGGTTGACTAACTTAAGAGCCAGCTCCGCCTCTGCAGGAGTTGCCCCCTAGAAGACAAGACACACGATTGCGCAGATTCCCAGGACAGCAAAAATACTTCGTCCAGGTCCCCAGGAGGTCGGAAGGCTTTAGCATTTATCAGACAAAGTAGCTCTGTCCAAAACACGCCTCGAAACCCCAAGTTTCCGGGTCGCTGGCGTAGCACACCCAGACGAAGCATACTGAAGAGGCGCTCTGCAAACTGCAGACCAAGAGTAACAAGGAGGAAGCTTTGGAAACAATGCCTGCCAGAGGCAGGGGACCAGTAACTTGCTGACAATGGGCACCGGGCTATCCTCGGGTGGCGGGCGGTTCCGGGACGTCCTCGCCGTGGAGCGGGCGGTTGGTTCCGGGAGCATCAGTTCCCGGGGGGTCGGGGTCCGAGGGACCGGGACAGCCCAGGCCGGACCCGCCCCCAGACTCCTCCGAGCCCGGACGCCCGGCTCGTCTGCCCGTCGCCCCTCACTGCGCGGCTGCTTAGCGGAGTTCGGAGGGCCCCACCGCATTCCCGCCCGCGCGGGGCCACCCACTCGCCCCCAGCCCGCCCTGCGGCCGCTTACCTGAGCGCGCCCGGCGTCCTCCTCTCCCTTCCTGCGAGGGCTTCTGGAGCCGACCCGCGGCGCCGGCGCCGCCCCCGCCCCGCCCTCGCCCCGCCCCCTCGCCGCCGGAAATGCTCCGGCCCGGGCCCTTCTCCCCGCCTTCCGGGCCCCCAGTGTGGCGTCACTTCCGCCTGCGCCCGGTCGCGCGCGAGGCGTCTGGGTCTCGCGAACGCGCTGGGAGCGCCCCGGAGTCGGGAGCGCGCCTCGTAGATGACAACAAATTTGTCGTGCGGCGGCGGTGGAGGTGTCCGCCTCAGCCCCTGTCTTCTCCCCTCGCGCTCTCCAGTATTCTCTTTCTGGGCTGATTAAGACCTCCGGAAGTCCCGGGCCTGGGTGACAGTCACTCCTCGGCGCCTCGTCCCCGCCGGGCCTAGCGCAAGCCGAACGGCGCGGGCGATGGGGTCGCCTTGAGGGACGGCAGCGCCGAGCGGACATGCAGGGGCCGCCCAGGGCTTAGACCCCGCCGCGGCCTGGGGACGCCGGCCGGGACCCGAGGCGCCGCCGCGCCGGGAGCTGGAGCCTCGGTCCGAGGCCCGAGCCGCCGCAGCCCCAGCCGGCCCAGCTGCCATCCCTCACCATGCCTTGGCCGTTTTCAGAGTCTATCAAGAAGAGGGCCTGTCGGTACCTCCTGCAAAGGTACCTGGGCCACTTCCTGCAGGAGAAGCTGAGCCTGGAGCAGCTCAGCCTGGACCTGTATCAGGGCACCGGGTCCCTCGCCCAGGTCCCCTTGGACAAATGGGTAAGAGCTGCTGGCGGCCAGCGGGGCGGGACTCGCTCCCCTACTTAGGGCGATTTGAACGAGTGCCATCCAAGATTGGTGACGCTCAGTCCCTTCTTGTTTGGATCCAAGTGTGGCAAGGCTCAGGGAAATGTGTTAAGAGTGTTGTTTAATCTGTTTCTAACCAAGTTTGCTTCCCCAAATCACGTGTTCCAGAAACTTAACAGATGTACTGGAGTCTACTCTATGGGAATAATTGAGTCAGTGCTTCGGGGTCTATGAAGTGGGCTGAAAAAAGCCCAGGGAAAGAGGTGATCATTCCTGCTTCTTGGGATGTGAAGGGTTTCGTGACAGACAGACCCTATGTGATTGGATGACATTCCGGAATGATTAAAGATGGAGAGGACCGTTGGGATGTCAAAATCCTAGTTACTTATTTTGGATTGGCTGCTCGCACACCGCGTTTGCCTGGTTTGTCTCAGTCCAGCGTTTGCCAAAAGGAAGAAAGTTAGGTGAAGGCCTCCTCTGCTGGTTCGCCTGCTTTGCCTGATTATATGTTTACAGGGCCAATTTGTGTAGCCAGCCTATGAATGGTTGTGTGGCCCTAGCAGTTCTGTTTAGTTATGCCTCTTTGCTTCACGTGACAGATCATAAAAACAGGTGTTGCAAAAGCGCTGACGCTGCGATTTTCACACGGTTTAAAAGCCTTTTCTGCTTTTCATCCAGAGGCCGAGTTGACTCATTGTGTCTCCCAGGCGCTTCTTGTGTATTTCAGCTCACCACCTTCAGTTGTGTCTGCATCTATGGCTTGAATGCGTAGTATTTTACTTAAAGTCTATTCCCCCATGGATTCTATGAGAATGGAGTGGCTTCTCCCTTTGCCATAGAAAGGCTTAAATTATGGTAAAGCCTTATTATAACTCTTATTCATTTGTGCTAGGGAGTATGAATAAGTGTATAATTGTATCAGTAAGTAGGTGAGTTAAACTAGGGGAGTACACAAGATAAAGAGCCCTAGTTTGAGTTAGCAGAAAGACCCAGTCCTACAACAGCGCAGTCCAGGCTGTGAAAAGTAGCCAAATGATAGTGGACATAGCATTCACCTGAGTTCCATAGACATTAATAGAGTATATACTCCATGCAAAGTACGGTGTATATATCGTATATAGGTGTACCTTTTACCAGAAGATAGGGATTCTGATATTTTTTACTTTAACAACCCACGATTCTGTTTTTGGTACAGTTTTGAATAGACTATCTTGAAGGAGGGTTGGTCATTTTTTTATTGTTTTGCAGTGTTGGGAATGGAATTTAGGACCTCACGCATGCTAGGCCAACACTCTACCATTTAACTATATCCCCAACCCTGTACATTTATTAAATGTCTTTTGTAGGGGAAGTGATTTTGTATGCATTATTCTTTAGTGACTTCACATTAACCCTAAAGGGTGGTCATTATTTCTACTTTACAGATGGAGTTAAAAAATTTGCCCAATTCACATAGCTAGCAGGTGTTGCAGCGAGAATTCAGATTTAGTTCCTACGCCCATGCTTTCTTCATTACATCACATAGTTTAAGACCAAGAGGAAGGTACTTAATGTTTATTGAGCACCTGTTTATGTCAGGCATTGTTCTAGGCTTTTTCACTTTTTGTAGTTTTTTTTTTTTTGTGTGTGTGTGGTACTGGGGATTGAACCCAAGGGCATTCTACCTCTGAGCTACACTCCCAGCCCTATTTTGTATTTTATTTCACTAAGTTGCTGAGGGGCTTGCCAAGTTGCTGAGGCTGGTCTTGAACTTGTGATCCTCCCGTCTCAGCCTCCTGAGTATTGGGATTACAGGTGTGCACCACCATGCTTTGCTTCAAAAATTTTTTTTTGGTGGTACTGGAGATTGAACCCAGGGGCATTCTACCTCCGAGCTACACCCCCAGCCCTATTTTTTGTTCTTTATTTTGAAACAGGGTCTCACTAAGTTGCGGAGGGCCTCACTAAGTAGCTGAAGCTGGCCGCGAACCCGGATCCTCCTGTCTCAGCTTCCCAGGTAATGGGATTACAAGTGTGTGCCACCACACCCGGCTCTTTCAATTCTTAAATATAGATTATGTAAAGGATTTTGTTGAAATTGGCAATGACATTTCTGTATTCCCTGATCTCAGTCTTGCTAATTAATTGGAAGATGTATTTTTATATATGAAGAATATGAAAATTCAATTTTTTTTTTGCGGTACCAGGGATTGAACCCAGGGGCATTCTACCTCCAAGCTACACCCCCAGCCCTATTTTTTATTCTTTATTTTGAAACAGGGGCTCACTAAGTTGTGGAGGGCCTCACTAAGTAGCTGAGGCTGGCCGCGAACACGGATCCTCCGGTCTCAGCCTCCCAAGTACTGGGATTACAAGCATGCGCCACCACGCCTGGCTTGAAAATTCAATTTAAAACCTTCTATTTTTCCCAAACTCTTTGTTCAGAAGACTTTTAGATTGGTTGGAATAGTCTTTCCATATTTTTGAACCTTTTGTAACCTGTGTAGATAATGAATTTTGAAAACATAGGCGGTGTTTTTAATAGACATTGTTTTCAGCAACAAAATCATGGAACAATGGGAAATTTCCAAATACAGTTTTTAAAATTGTTCTCCCCATAGTATAAGAATCCTTTGAAAAGCAGTTATTTTCTTACTCATTATTAAAATGTTATCCTTACTTTGAAAAGACAGAGCAAATAAATATTTTGTTTTTTGGAAAATACCTGTTGGGTATCATACTAGTGGTAGCCATTTGTCATCTTGCAAATGATTGGCATATTTAGAACTACTTACACTGTAAAAGGAAACTGCGTATCTCTAAACTCAAATTGTAAAGACTTGACCACAAGAAAAACCAGGGAACCAGAAAGTTATTGTCACTCTTTACAAAGATGCTACTATTTAAAGGTCTGTTTTTATTATGTAGAATGTTTTTGTGTATGCAGAATATATTTATTATATAGAATGCTTAAGTAAGTTTCAGTGTGCTGGAATGAAGCATCCAACTGAGGGTACCACTTTTAACTCTTCCATGTTGTGGAACTGCTGGTCTTCTCTCTCTACCATTGTGACATGCATGGCCAGAATGAGGGGGCCAGTGCCCATTTATATATTATTGTACAACTTTCATTTTTTTAATTAAAAAAAAATTTATTTTTATTTGTGGTACCGGGGATTGAACCCAGGGGCATTCTACCTCCGCGCTACACCCCCGGCCCTATTTTTTTATACTTTATTTTGAAACCGGGTCTCATGAAGTTGCGGAGGGCTTCACTAAGGAGAGAGAGACAGGAAGAGAGAGAGAGAGAGAGACAGGGAGAGAGAGAGAGCGAGAGAGCTGAGGCTGGCTGCGAACCCGGATCCTCCGGTCTCCGCCT